>CM069909.1:86155784-86208784 GCA_036172215.1 Camellia granthamiana | reverse complement strand
TAATGAAGGAGCTGGGAGGCCCCTTATATGGACCAAAAAAAGGGTGTAAAGGTGGAGGTAAATGCACCCAAGCTTTCCCTCCCAAAATATCCCCCGGATCCAGATCTTTTCTGGGGGAAACAGCTATACAGCTGTAAAGTGTGGACTGAGAGGGTCATGGCCGGCCTCTCACTTTTCTTGGAGGTGGCCGGCCGACCACCCCCCATGGCCGGTCGGCTAGGGTTCAAAAGGTTCAATGAAAATTTCTGGCCGGCCACCAAAGGTTGGTGTCCTCCCATGTGTGTACAACAAGGCCCTGTGGTTGGAATTTGGCAACTCTGAAACAGGAGAGAGAATAGGCCACTTAAAATAGGGGTTCAAAAGGGTTAATCAGGATTACTGGCCGGCCATGTGTTTTTAGGGTCCTCCCATGTGTGTACAACACAAATATGTGGTTTTGGCTCGAAGAAAATGGCACTAGGGTGTTCAACATTAGCCCGGAAGTGAGAAAAAACGGGCGCCGGGGGGCGCCGGAGGAGCATAACTGGTCGTTGAGGCAATTGCTGGCCTCGCACCCTCCAGTGACCTTCCTTATGGTAAAACAGAGGTACCTGCCAAAAATGAACGAAAACCAATGCAAAACAAATGCTCGGGGGCCAAAACACGCAGTTCGGGATCCCGAAAACCGGCTGTTAAGCACCGAAAGTGGTGTTTGGCTACGAAGTGGGTATCTGAGACCCCAGTGTCCCTTAAAAGGGAGTAAATAAGATGTATGCCAAAAACCGGAGGAATCGGAGATGGTTAGGCGGTCCCGAACCGAGGCACACGGCCTGACGGCTCCGAAAACCGGGAACCGGGCTCCGAAATGGGCAAAATGGCCTACGGGCATGAAATGTAGCCCACGGCCACTGAGAGATAGTCTACTGGACCTCTCCCTCCCCTCAGGAAAGAAAACAGAGAAAACCGAGTCTGGTTCGCAAACCGAGGCAAGGCACAGCAGAGGGTTCGGAAGTCCGGAGGCAGGGCGCACGGCCGCGACTCTGAGACTTCTGAACGAGCACAATATGCAACATCACCGAGCGCTCAATCGGTGACGTCTGAGTCTTAAGGTCGGTCAAAAATGGGGTGTCTACAGTTGCCCCTCTTTGACAGAACTCGGAAGTCACAAGTGACGGGAGTGAATGTCAAAGCCCAGAGACGACCCATTTTTGACAATGCCGAAGACTTAGACAATCATACAAGATAAACAGAGATATGTGTGCCCGCAGGCAGGGGGGCAAAATGCAAAGCGACATGCACAGAGCCAAATGATCATGCAAATGCAGCAAGCTGTAATGAGGCGAGTATTCGCAAATAAATGCAACAGTTTTAAGCAAGAATGCAAAGCAGCAACTACATTTCATGCAGTTAGGAATGCGGAGAATCATTCAATTCTCGTCGCGTCTCACACAGAGAAGATACGATACCTGCGCGATTCGTCTGGTCGCACCAGCCTCAAATGAACCGTACATACAATATCGTGCCTGCAAAAGAGAGAAATTCAACAAGAACAATATGCTAACAACATATATTCAATGTGATTCCTGTGATTCCGAAAGTTTGACACACGCAGTGTCGGCGAGTGAATGCATCGCAATGAGAGAAAGGAACACGCGTGACAACGCACGCTCAAGCACAGAGGTATGGTACACCAAGAAATCATGCATGACAATGCAAAATGTTGATGAGAATGCAAGTTATGTGCAAAACAATGCAAAATGAGCACGAATCAGGGTGCCCGTTTGTTGCGAAACAACGTGTAAAGAAACGCGCATTTCGGTGAAGGCAACTTGATCGCGGCCTCTGATTCACCTCCCGGAGAGGTTACAACATGTTCAAAAAGGACACACCATGATTTTGATGAGTAATGATGAGACACATGTCAGAAATTGCAGCTGAAGTTCCGGCGGAGCAGTTTCGCGCCAGAAAGTGCACTTTTCTTGAACTTTTTTAGGTCCCGGGAACTCCGATCTTCCTCAAAATTTGCAGGGACCTAGGGGGAAGTGGGGAACACCACCGGCCAGGTGGTTGCCCAAGAGGAGGCCACCGGCTAGGGGGGAAAAAGCAAATGCCGGCCAGCCAGAAAAGGTGGCCGGCCGGCCACCTGTCCAAAAGCAGGGGCAATTTCGTCATTTTCCTCATTTCTATATATATCCTCATCCAATGCCTCCGAAATCACTTCCACAGCTGCAAAAACTCCTTCCCTTGCTCCCCAAACCATTTTTTCCCTTCAGATCTGCACTTTATACGCGCTTTTCGGCCTTCCACGCAAGTTGTCTTCGCGAAATCTTTCAGTTTTAAGCACTTTGAACCGATTAAATTTTGGTTTCGGGGCTTCTTTTCTCATTTTCACCACTTGAGGTAAGTTTGTCTTAATATTTGGAAGATTTTCTCGGGAGTTGACTTTTGTTGACTTTTCCATTTCCCGAGAGTTGACTTGTGTTGACTTTTTCCAATTTTGGCTCATTTTGCTCATTTTGCTCATTTTGCTCATTTTTGCTCCTTTTGCAGATTTCTTGAAATGGCGGGTGATTTTCCTCACGGTGGAGGTCCTCCGGATGCCGGGGATGATTTTGATGTTATGACGTTGCCCCCGAGGGTCCGGCCTTTCATTCCCGGGAGATACGCCCCATCGGTACATATACTTCCGCGGGCTATTTTTCGTCATTTCACCGACTTCAATGATCGGGTACCCGGGGATCTACTTCTGCGGGAGCCGGAGCATCATCTCTCTTACGAGGTACGAGAGGTATTTTACTTTATTTCCTGCATTTTTCTCGTATTTCGTGCCTTTGTCATGCTTGAACACACAGTCTAGCTTATGACATAGTATTTTGCTTGCATTCTGAACATATGACTTGAACACTTGAACTTCTGAACACTAGGCTCATTGATTGATTGTGAATGCACGGCACACGTTAGTTAAGAATTGAACACACGGCTCAAAACACTAATTTGTCGAACACACAGCCCATCCTTGAATGTTGAACACACAGTCCATTGTTTAGGTGAACACTCGGCACACACTAATTTAGAGTTGGACACAGAGCCCGAATTGGAGTGAACACGCAGCCCACTGATTTTCTGAAATTTGAACACGCAGCCCAAATAACAAATTTACTGAACACGCAGCCCAGATAGAAGTGAACACGCAGCCCACATAAATAGAGAACAGAAACCGCAGACCTGACTCTGATTTTCTGAAATTTGAACACGCAGCCCAAATAACAAATTTACCGAACACGCAGCCCAGTTAAATAGTGAACACGCAGCCCACATAGATAGAGAACAGAAACCGCAGCCCTGACTCTGATTTTCTGAAATTTGAACACGCAGCCCAAATAACAAATTTACCGAACACGCAGCCCAGTTAAATAGTGAACACGCAGCCCACATAACAAATTTACCGAACACGCAGCCCAGTTAAATAGTGAACACGCAGCCCACATAACAAGTTTACCGAACACGCAGCCCAGTTAAATAGTGAACACGCAGCCCACATAGATAGAGAACAGAAACCGCAGCCCTGACTCTGATTTTCTGAAATTTGAACACGCAGCCCAAATAACAAATTTACCGAACACGCAGCCCAGATTTGAAGCGAACACGCAGCCCACTGATTTTTCTGAAATTTGAACACGCAGCCCAAATAACAAATTTGCTGAACACGCAGCCCAGATTTGAAGCGAACACGCAGCCCACTGATTCTTCTGAAATTTGAACACGCAGCCCAAATAACAAATTTACTGAACACGCAGCCCAGATTTGAAGCAAACACGCAGCCCACTGATTTTTCTGAAATTTGAACACACAGCCCAAATAACAAATTTACTGAACACGCAGCCCAGATTTGAAGCGAACACGCAGCCCACTGATTCTTCTGAAATTTGAACACGCAGCCCAAATAACAAATTTACTGAACACGCAGCCCAGATTTGAAGCGAACACGCAGCCCACTGATTTTTCTGAAATTTGAACACGCAGCCCAAATAACAAATTTACTGAACACGCAGCCCAGATTTGAAGCGAACACGCAGCCCACCGATTCTTCTGAAATTTGAACACGCAGCCCAAATAACAAATTTACTGAACACGCAGCCCAGATTTGAAGCGAACACGCAGCCCACTGATTTTGAAATTTGAACACGCAGCCCAAATACCAATTTACTGAACACGCAGCCCAGATTATAGGTGAACACGCAGCCCACATAGATAGAGAGTAGAACACGCAGTCCTAACTCAGATTTTCTAAACAAGCAGCCCAGTTTGAAGTGAACACGCAGCCCACATAAATAGAGAGTAGAACACGCAGCCCTAACTCAGATTTTCTGAACACGCAGCCCAGTTTGAAGGTGAACACGCAGCCCACATAAATAGAGAGTAGAACACGCAGCCCTAACTCAGATTTTCTGAACACGCAGCCCAGTTTGAAGTGAACACGCAGCCCACTGAACGCAACTCATTCATTTCATTTGCACACAGCTCATTCATTTCATTTGCACACAACTAACTTTATTTCATTTGCTGAAACATGTATTCATTCTGAATGCAGGTCGGCTCTCGCACGGTACGGGGGTATGGCTCCACTGCAGCCAGGGATTGGTATGTTGAGCTTCCGGAGGCTGTCCGGGACTTAGTTGATCTAGCAGGGTTTGGGGCCTTCTGCATTGGATTATCACGCTGTCCTGCCAGTAGGACTCTGTTGGGAGCTTTGGTGGAGAGGTGGTGGGACACCACCAATTCCTTCCATTTTTCTGCCACCGGGGATCTGACTATGACCCCGCTAGATTTTGCTGTTCTCACTGGCCTAGACATAGGAGGTTGGCCCGTTCCTTACGACGAGGATATGGGCGAGTGGGAGGCCGCTTGGATGTATTTGCTGGGGGCTCGCCCACCCGTGGACAGAGCTTCCGGGAGAGTCCAGTACACCTGGTTCTCTTCCCATTTTCGGAGGCCGGAGATGGAGCTTGAGTCTCCTGCGGAGGCTGAGCAGTACGCCCGTGGCTTCCTCATGTTCCTCTTTGGCACCACTCTGTTTGCAGATAGGGGAACACTGTCGGGTTGTATCTTTTGAGTGCCCTGGTGGACCTATCACAGGTCAGTCGGTACGACTGGGGCGGCGCTGGCCTGGCTACCCTTTACTGTTATATGAGCGCGACCTCCCGCGGGCAGGGAGACTTACTTGGTGGCTACTGGCGAGCCTGGGAGGTACGTTCTGTCCTCTTGATTTACGTTTCTGCTCCTCATTACTCGTTCATTGCACACACGACGCACTTTACATCCTGTATTTTGCACTCAGCATTTTGTATTCACATTCTGCACTGTTTTCCACAGCTATGGGTCTATGTATATTTTCCGACATTAGCCCCGGAGATGGTGGTGGCGGGCCTCTCATGACCCCATATTCATTAGTATTCGAGGGTGAGCACCGGCCGAGACCCCGAGAGACTCTCCTCTATCTGCGACAGTACTTTGACACCGTGCGAACGACAGAGGTATTTCAGAACTCTCAGTTCCTTTCATTTTCATCTGTGATCTGCCTTGTATATTCCCGATTTCTGATTGATTCATGCACTGGTTATCCGCAGATCACGTGGCAGCCCTGGGCAGTCTTGGGCGATGGTCTCCGATTTCAGTATGTCGGAGGATTAGGCACCTCCCAGTACAGGATCCTGCTCGAGGGACCGGTTGGTAGAGCATGGTTCCTGGGGAACGCTTTCTGCGTCAGGTGTGGGGATACCTTTCTCAGGATCCTCCTGCAGCACCTCCAGCCACTATGCGGACTGCTGATAGACTCTCTACCTAGGAGGTCATTAGCGCTATGCAGGGCATCGATGCTTTGCTACATCTTACAGAGGGAGACTACGCCACTTATCGTCACACATATTTGATGCCTCCCTTGACAGGAGTGCGCGCTCCGCCACGGAGGTCTGCCGATGTAACCTCTTCGAGTCGAGCTCGTGCTGCGGATATCCCTCCTCCAGCAGGGCTAGTATGTCTCGAGGTGGGAGCGGATCCATTCCCCCGATCCCTCCGACTCTTCATCATCCTGGGTGGCCGGACATGCCAACCGAGTTGATGGGGTGGCAGTATGGGACTACTTCTCCAATTCCGATCCCTATAGAGCCTCCGATGCCCGGTCACAGATATGTCAGAGACCCTGATTCACCACTGGTATGTTTTACAGCTTTGATTTATCAGTCGGACATTTGGACATCCATTCCTTTACTGATAGTTTTGCATTTGTGTCTGTAGCCTCCCGTTGAGTACATGGATGAGATGCTTGGGATGCTGGCCTCACTTGAGGGGATGGTCCTGCGTAGAGAGGCACAGTTGTCCATCATGGGCTTCCAGGTACCCTTTTCGTTTTCTGGTATTTACCATACTCCTGATGATATGCTGATCTTGAACATTCTACTGCATTGATAAGCTGTTTGTGTAGAGCACATCTGACACACACCCCACTCGCATACTGTACTTTCATCTGGTTTTCATATTTGAACTGATGTATTGAACTGTTCATTTTCAGATGCCTCCGGTATATGCTCCGCCACAGGCTAGACCGCCCGGGCCTTCTCAGGGAGGTAGCCCGTCTGGATCTTTTCGAGGTGCTGGACCATCTGGGCCGTCCCGAGGAGTTGGGCCATCTAGGCCCTCTCGAGGGGCTCGAGGAGCGAGGTCGTCTCATAGACGTAGGGCTCATGTTATAGAGCCAAAGCCCGATGAGGATGAGGAGGAGGAGGTCGCAGACCGTGAGTCAGAGACATCTGCTGGGGAGGAAGGCTCCGGTCTTGGCTCCGGGAGTGGAGACGAGGCTGAGGGGGATCCGGAGGATGACAGTTCCGACCCGGATGGTGATGATGGTGCAGAGGTTGTCCCGCAGAAGAGGGTGAGGGGGCCTCCTCATTCCCGTTCCCGAGGGCATTGATGCTGTTTCCTGCTTTATTTTACTTTTTGCTAGTAGTTTGTAGCACTTTGCAGATTATCAGGCAGTTTTATTTCCTGTAAAACTCGCACTTTTATTTGTTATAAAACATGATGGAATGAAACAGCTTTTGAAAAGGATGTTTGTATTTGAAAGTCTTAGCATCGCATCGCGTCATTTTGCACAAAATGGAATTGAATGAAAATGTGCCTTGTGTATTTACCGGGTCAGGTAATGAGTCGACACAACAAAACAAACAACTCGACTCGTTAAGAAAAGACAAGATCTTAACAAGTTTACAACTCGATAAGCAAAATGCAACAATGTTAACGACTCGATAAACAAGACTTAACAAAATTGCGTAAACAAAAGAGTAACAACTCAAAACACCAAATGTGACAGCTCGACAAAACTTACAACTCGATAAACAAAACGACAACTCGATAAGCAAAACAACAACTCGATGGGCAAAACAAAGCGTACATTCAGATGATCTGGGTGACGGAACGCATCCGAAACTGAGAGAAATGGAGGCCTTTGACATTCCCGATGCATCGAGATGCCTCAAATTTCCTTCCGGAGGGTAAACAGGACCAATGAGCATGGTGGGCCCCACTTTGCTTTTGGAGAGCCATAGGTGGCCGGCCTGCTAGAATAGGTGGCCAGCCGGCCACTTTTCTCTGCAGCCTCCAGAATTTTGACACTTGTCCTCTGAATAGTGTTTTCTCCTCTATAAAAGCTCCAACTTCGAGATTCATTCATTTCATCACTGCTTTGCACAAAAATGGAGGCATTTCTCTCAGAAAATCTCACATCTTGGATCTCTTCTCTAGATGGCTCCGAAAAGTTGAACTTCCGAGGTTTCGGCTTAAATGCACTATTCCCGCTGAGCCGCACTCCACTGCACCTTCCTTTCCTCCATGCCACGGCGAAGTTTTGGAACCCGGTGACGCACGTTTTCAGCTTCGGCGGTCAAGAGGTATGTCCCACTTTTGAAGATTTTCAAGTCTTGCTGGAATCCGAGCGCGGCGAGGAACTCTTGCCCCAACTCAACTTTGGCTATGCTCAATACTTAGGGCGGATGTGCGGGCTCTCCGCGCATGACGCTCGGTCCCTGATTTGTAACGGAATGTTGGATATCCCAAGTTTGGTCTACCGATTCTCCGATGCTGGTGACCGCAGCGACCATCATTGGCAAGGCTTCCAACAACATGCTCTCTGTTTGTGCATGTTATCTCATTTTCTGTTTGCCTCAAGCTTTGGAGGATCCAGCGTCCGTCTGATTGAAGTTGCTCAAGGCTTGAAAGAGGGAAAGAGTTGCATCGCCATGACATTGGCCGAGACACTGATGGGCCTGGATGCCTTCTACCGTCGGGAGACAACCAGATTTACAGGGAGTCCATTACTACTACAGGTAATGTTTCCCACCCGATCTCACATATGTATTTGCTCACATCACTCGGCCCTCAGGCTCAGTTTTTCTCACAAGACCCTTATCTTACTTTTCTCTCATCGCTCATCTCTCTATTCTTTATTCTCTCATTTTTTCATCCCTCCCCAGATATGGTTGATGGACAAACTGCAAGTTGTGGACTCTTGCCCTGTTTACTCAACCCGCGACTACTTCTTTCGACCACGCTTAGTCGATGCCCCTGATGAGGGATGGTGGTTTGAATGGATGTGTAATGTGTCAGCAGATCGCATTGCTTGGCGTTGCCCTTGGCTTAATCTCCCGGCGATGACCTTCAGCATGTCCCGACAGGTCGGGGTTCGGCTGATCGGCTTGACTCACTGTGTATTCTATTTCCCATTCCGTATTCTGCGCCAGTTCGGCCGTGATCAGACTTACCCACCAGAGGGGATAGAGTATCCGGCTACATTCTTGGTTCGAGGCGCACAGCTGGCTCGGCAGGCCGCAGCGTGGAGAATTAGAGAGCTCCTGGCCCCCGCCCCTACTTTTAGTTATGCTTTGTCTGACGAGTGCTGGGATTGGCTCAATGAGGAGGCACAGACTGGGCCTAGGTCGGCATCGGAAGCTTCAACCAGCTCTGGGGGGGGGGGGGCGCAGGGACACCTGACTTGACTATGCCCCAGATTTATTGCTTTATTAGTACTTTCAAGTTTTCGTTATGAATGTAATAAAAAGCTACTTCAATTGTATGCAAGAGCAAGAGAACTCTGTTTTGAAATCAATGAAATTGAAGGTTGTGGTACTGAAAATTTTCCGCTTTGGTCCAAAAATGGTCTTAGTTGTGAAAAGATTAATTTGAACAAAGTCAACTTTTATTAAAACTTTTCAAAACTATTTTCGATATGGATCAGAACTGGACACGCCTGAGATCTGTCACTGAGGTGCACAACTCCGGATCCTAGCAACTGGAAAGTTGCCCCTAGTCTGAATGGTACCACAGCACCTCCTGGCAACGGAAAGTTGCCCCTAGCCTGAATAGCACTGCACCGGAGATTACGATGAATGCTGACGGACAAGGATGACTGAGATGATCAAAATGAACAAAGTTGATCGAGGAAAAAGTTTATGGCTGAACTTCAGGATGAAACTGCCTACGTATCGCAAAGATGGGAATCAAGCCTTACGTAGTTCAGGCTTAGGTTCGCTCGGGTATTTTTACTCTCCTTTTGCGCTCTAACTTTTGCCAAGGCCGCCCTTTGCGGGTTTTCAACCTTGCGAGCTCAGTTTTTATATTTTCAAATTTCTTTTGTGCTTTGAGTTTTGCCTAGGTCGCCCTTTCGGGTTTTCGGCCTAACGAGCCTCTCAAGGGTAGTATTTCTTCAACTTGTCCATGTTGATCGGCTGTGAAAACTCTAAGCCATCCAGATCCATCAGAACCACAGCTCCACCTGACCAGATAGACTTAATGATGTAGGGACCAGTCCAATTAGGTCTGAACTTGCCCCTTGGGTCGTGGATGGGAGCTCGGTTGTCCTTGAGTACCAAATCTCCTTCCTTTAAATTCCTGGACTTAACCTTCTTGTTGAAAGCCCGGGCAATTCTGCGTTGATAACCCTGAACATGGTACAGTGCTTTCAGTTTTCTTTCATCAAAGAGCATGAGTTCCTCAAATCTGTTTTGCTGCCAATCCGCTTCGGCTATTTGACATTCAACCAATACTCGTAATGACGGAACCTCAATCTTAATAGGTAGAACGGCCTCCATCCCATAAACCAATGAATACGAAGTCGCCCCAGTAGAAGTTCTGATTGAAGTTCGATAGCCCCACAGAGCAAACGGCAGCTTATCTGGCCAGTCCCGGTAGGTTTCCACCATCTTCTGCAGTATGCGCTTGATATTCTTGTTGGCGGCCTCAACCGCTCCATTGGTCTGCGGCCGGTATGTAGATGACTTATGAAAAGCCACATTGTATTTTTCCAACAAGTCTATCACCTCTTTCTTGAAGTGGGAACCGTTATCTGAAATTATCTCATTTGGGACCCCATAGCGACAGATGATGTTGTTTCTGATAAACTTTGCAACATGCGAAGCCTTCAACACCGCGTAAGATTAGGCCTCGACCCACTTTGTAAAATAATCTATTGCTGCGAGGATGAACTCATGCCCATTCGACCCCTTTGGCGCGACAGCCCCGATTACATCAATTCCCCAGACTGAAAATGGCCATGGCGAAGTCATATTGTACAGCTTCGACGGCGGGATGTTCATGCGATTTGCATGGATCTGACATTTATGGCATCGCCGAACAAAACCAATACAATCCTCCTCCATGGTGGACCAGTAGTAACCTTGTCTGAGAATCTTCTGTGCTAGTATTACCCCATTCATATGTGCTCCACATTCCCCTCCATGGATGGCTTCCATTAGACTCTTTGACTCTTCGGTATCAACACAGAGTTTATGCATTCCCAGATGACCTCTTCTATACAGCTTACCCCCACAGATGATGAACTGAACGGCCAATCTTCTTATTGCCCTTTTGTCCTTGGCATTTACCCCTGGCGGGTATGCTTCCTTCTCCAAGAAATTCCAAATGTCGTAATACCAAAGGTGTTCGTCCTGAACTTCATCTATGGCTGCAATCGACTCATAGGCTGGTGCAAATTTCTGGTCAATGATGACTGGACGCATCCGGACTCCACACGGGATGTCTATCATGGATGATAGAGTTGCTAAAGAATCTGCGAACCTGTTGTTCTCTCTTAGTAGATGAGTAAAGCTTAGCTTCTCAAACCGAGGAATTAGCAAATCCAAGGTTTGGTGATACATCATCATCTTTTCCTCTTTTACTTTCCAGTCTCCTTTAGCTTGAGACACAACGAGGTTCGAGTCCCCAATGACGTCCAGCCGTCTTGCCCCTAGTTCCAGGGCTGTTTCCAGGCCAGCAATGGACGCCTCATATTCTGCTTCATTATTCGAGACTTTGAACCGGAGTTTGAAGGCTAGAGGGATACGGGAATTGTCGGGTGCTATCAGCAACACTCCTATCCCATACCCATGTTGATTTGACGCTCCGTCAAAGTACATCGTCCAAGTTTCATCGTCGATATGCAAAATGGCTTCATCTAGGAACAAATACTCCACTGCTTCATCCCCCTCAACCGGATGGTCGGCAAGGAACTCTGCTACTGCTCTTCCCTTCACTGACTTGCGTGTGACATACTTCAAATCAAATTCGGAGAGCAACAGCAACCAAGGAGCTAGCCTACCCGTAAGTGCTGGTTTCTCGAAAAGATATTTGATGGGATCGAGACGTGAAACCAACATTACGGAGTGAGCTAACAAGTAGTGCCGCAGCTTCCTGGTAGCCCATACCAAAGCTAAGCAAGCCTTCTCCAACGGTGTGTACCGAGTCTCATACTCTAGCATCTTCTTGCTCAGATAGTAGATGGCTCTCTCCACCCTGTCTTCTGATTCTTGAGCAAGCATGCAGCCCATCGTGGTCTCTGTTACTGATAGGTACAAAATCAACGGTTTCCCTGGTTCTGGTGGTGACAACACGGGCGGGTTCTGTAAATATTCTTTGATCTGCTCAAACGCTGCTTGACATCGGCCGTCCCATTGGAATTTCTTGCCTTTCTTCAAGAGACCAAAAAGTGGTTCACAAGTCAAGGTTAATTTTGAAATAAACCGTCTTATGAATTGCACTTTACCCAGAAAGCCGCGCACCTCCTTTTCAGTCCTTGGTGGGGGCATTTCTAGGATGGCCTTGATTTTGGAAGGGTCGACCTCGATGCCCCTTTGTGTAATCAAAAACCCCAGCATTTTTCCCGCTGTAACACCGAATGTACAGTTTTGAGGGTTCAGCCGCAACCGGAATTCCTTGATCCTCTGAAAGAACTTTTGCAAGGCGGTGTAGTGGCCCTCTCTATCTTTGGACTTGACAATCATGTCGTCCACATACACCTCAACCTCTTTGTGGATCATATCATGTAATATTGTGGTCGCGGCCCGTTAATAAGTAGCTCCAGCGTTCTTCAACCCAAACGACATTACCCTGTAGCAGTATGTCCCCCACGGGGTGGTGAATGCAGTCTTTTCCCTGTCTTCTGGTGCCATCACTATCTGGTTGTATCCTGAGAAGCCATCCATAAATGAGAGCAATGCATGCCCTGCTGTGAAATCTACCAACTCATCGATGTGCGGTAAGGGGAAGTCGTCCTTCGGACTAGCTCTGTTCAAATCCCTGAAGTCTACACACACCCGGATCCTGCCGTCCTTCTTCGGCACCGGAACAATGTGGGCCAACCAAGTTGGATACTCAGATACCAGCAGGAAGCCTGCGTCGATTTGCTTGGTGACCTCTTCCTTAATCTTGAGAGCCCAGTCCGGGCGGATCCTTCTGAGTTTCTGCTTGACAGGTCGGGCCTCGGGGTCAAGGGGGATCCGATGCTGTACAATCTCAGGATCGATTCCAGGCATGTCTTCGTAGGACCACGCGAAAACATCTTTGAAATCTTTTAATAAAGCGACTAGTCGCTCGCGTTCCTCCGAAGACAACGTGGACCCGATCTGGACCAGCCGCGGGTCCCCCTCAGTACCAATGTTCACGGTAATGATTTCATCCATTAATGGTTTGACAAATCTCTCTTGCTCTTGCTCAATTAGACGTTGTAAAACCGAAGGAACTTCGTCCTCTTCGTTTTCATCAAAGTTTTGAAAGTCTGAATTAATGCAATAAATTAGGGGCACAGAAAAGTACTCGGAAACCACAGATAGTTCATTCTCATCAGGCACTGCCAGATCATCCAATTCATCGGTTACAACAGACTCAAATGAAAAGGAAAAAGACGACCTAGACAGGACTGTGGCATCCGGGTTAATATCCCCAGGAGTACCAGACTCAGACTCAGTCGAGCTGGAACCTGATTCCGACTCACAAGACTTGGTGGAATCAGATTTCGGCTCACTACCTGACCCGGTGCTGCTGGACAAAAATCCCTCCTCGTACTGCCAAGTGAGAGAGGGTGTGATAGATGCATCCAAGATAGCTGCTGGTTGGCTCGCAGCCGTTTCATCCCCAATCATGGAAACCTCGGAGTTATTCCCCAAGCACTTATGGTCGATCGGAGGATCAGAGAGTAGACATGCCAGCGCTACCCCCATTTCAAATTCTGTGCCCTCAGGATCCACTGCCCTACGCTGCTCAACCTTAGCTGATGGGTCCGTCTGCTCTTCGGCAACATCCTCCCCGGGTAGTTGCAGGTCAAAAAAGATCTCAAAACCGGGCACGCATTTCTTCTCCGCGTTTATCCACGGTTCTGGGAAGCCGCAAAATGGAAAATCCTCCCCCTCCCGGACGAAGCGTCCGTTCAGGGTGCCCTGAATGGGCCTATGCATCAAGTCAAATGGCTTCCCAGCCTGCTTTGCTCTGGCCCTTCCGGCCATTTCTTTCCCTTTCCTCACCCAGTCTTCTTTGGTGGGCAAATAACCCAGTCCAAAGGTATGCGGGTTATGTGGCACTTCGGCCAATGTTGCGACGCCTTTTCTGCCGCTCCTTCCTAATCCCATCCCGGGGATGTGTTGTAGCTTGTTCATGAGGTAGACGGATTGAGCACTGACGTACATACCTTCATTCACAGCCATAATGTTTTGCACAACCCGGGCCTCGGCCAGAGTAAATCCTGATATAAACACGTCCTCCATGCCGTGCTCTATTTCTAGGACTGGTGTAGACACCTCCGGAGGGGGATGGATCGATGAATTCCCAAACACGATGGCTACTCCCTTTCCACAGGGGTATTTCACCATTTGATGCAGAGTAGACGAGACGGCCTTCACCTGGTGTAACCACGGTCGCCCCAAAAGCAGATTGAAAGTTGTGGGGACCTCCAAGATATGGAAATCTATCTCGTGCTGTCCAGGCCCAACCTTGGTTTGGATTTTGACAGTCCCCATCACCTCTCGACTTGTATTATCATATGCTTTGATCACCTGAGTGGTTGGGACGAAGTCCACGGGCTTCAACCCGATTGTATATGCTGTTCTGGCTGGGCAGACGTTGATGGCAGACCCGGTATCAACAAGTACCACCGGTATCCACTTGTCTCTACATTCCACGGAAATGTAGAGAGGTTTGTTATGATTCACGCCCTCAGGCGGCAGTTCCTTGTCTGAAAAGGTTAAAGCCAGGGAACCTCCTCCCGGAAAAACCAGCCCGACCAGTTGCTCTGGTGTAGTATCGATTGAGAGTTTGGCCTTGTCCATGGCAGATAGGACAGCCTGTCTGTGTACCCGTGAAGCCATAAGCAGTCCCCAGATGGAGATGTTTGCTTGTATCTTCTTTAATTGCCTCAGCACAGCTTCTTCTTCAATCTGTTTCTCTCTCTGTTTCTCAGCTTCCTTGTCTTTACCAGATGCTTCTGGTTGGTCTAGGTGCGGGGGCTTGAAGTACCGCCCACTTCTGGTCATGTGGTCCACCTCATCGAGGTACCAGGTGCTGTCTGGTTGATTTGCTCCCCAGTCTTCGTCTGTGTGGGCAAGACATAAGTCGTCGTCTTCCCACCACATCCCGTTAGCATCCAAAAGACACCTGTCTGGTTCTGGCAGATGTGTACTCTCAGTACCTTCATCCCATATGCTCACAGCATTGTCCGTTCTTGTGCCCACAGCACTCTCAGCCCCTTCATGGGCTTTTGCCTTTCTGATTCTCTCGGAATCCCAAAACTTCTCCTGTTCTGTCTGCGTTGCTGCAGTTTGTTGTTCCATTGTCTTTGCATCCATAACGCTTAAGTCCCGAGCGGAATTCTTTGTACCGGCGCTCTCCGGCAATCCATTCTGACTCTCAGCCCTTCCGGCCACAGTTGATACCCTCGCCCTTGCTGGGCTCTGCTCTGGCTGAAACTCCACAATATCAGGCTGATCATCTAACCACCCGGTGGCCTCCGCCGACTCCTCATATTCAAACCAGTTGATTGTTGCATCTCCTGATTCTTGGTCGTTGAAGAACTGGAGGTTGGCGAAGTCCTCTTCCACTGTTGCTGGATCATCTGCCCCCTGTTCAAGTCTGTCCCCCTGAATCATGCACAGTTCAGCTTTTTCTGGCAACCCCACACTCAGCTCGGACCGGCCCACTGATAAAATGTATTCGCTTGGATCATAGGCTCCCCCAGCGTAATTCCCAGACCGCTTGGCCCCAGACTCAACAACTCTGTTCTCCTCTGAAACTTGCCCTGTTCCATCTTCAGTGGTCACCACCTTTGACTCAGATTGGGTTGTGAAGGTGTCCATCATGCACAAGGAATCAGTGCAATCAGGAAGGATCACCTCCGGCTTGGGTAGGTGAAAGGGAGTAATATAGATACTAGGATCGTAGGATACGACCCCAGTTTGGATGAGGTTGACTCTTTTGGGTGGTGGATCTTGGTTATGGGTAGGGAGTGGGTTGGTTGTGACGTTGGGTCTTTTGGGAGGTAGAATAATATTTTTGTCGATGAGGTCCTGAACCTCGTGACGCAGCCTGTAACAATGGTCGGTATCGTGACCGTGCTGCTGGTGGTAGGCGCAGTATTTGGCTGGGTTGTGAGAGGGGGGAAGTGGATTTGGTGGCGGCCTCGGCTCCAGGGGTTTTAGATGTCCCTTTCTAATCAAGACCCCCAAAACCTTGGACAAAGGCATGTATAGTGGAGTAAAGGTTCTTTGGCCTCTGGGCTGGAACCTCGGGGCTTGGGTACTGCTCCCGGATGTACTGGAAAAGGGGGTGGCCGCCATGGGCCTTGGCTGGGGAGGGGGATTGGTGGTGACCATACTGACCTCCGAAGTCCTTGTGTTTGCAGCGCCACTTGGGCCTGCGTTGTTATTGCGGTTGAATGTCCTCCGGGGTTGCTCCCGGTCCTGGTCAATCAGACCTTGCTTCATCGCATCCTCTATCTGTACCCCCATCTCGTGTAAGTCTGAGAAGGTGGGAAAGGGGAGTACGATCATCTTCTGCATGAGTTTTGGTTGGAGATTGCGCACAATCATCCTAATTTGATCTTTGTCTGTAGGCCTCAAGGTCATCATCGATGCCTTTGCCCTCCATCGAGTTATGAAGTCTGAGAAAGTCTCATTGGCCTCTTGCCTCGTCGTTTCGAGATCACGAGTTGTAATCTCGATCTGTGTATTGTACGAGTACTGTGCAACGAAGGCCTCAGCCATCTCATCCTAGTTTCTCTTCACGTCATCTTCTAGCTTCGCGTACCAAATGGCTACCACACCCGACAAAGTTCGGCCAAACAGGGAAAGCTTTTGTGGTCGGGTTAGGCCCATTGGCCGCAGGATGTCTGAGAATAGCCGAAGATGGACCATGGGGTCTCCAGATCCGTCAAAACGGTCAATTTGTGGCATCTTAAATCTGTCTGGCAATGTTACGGCCACGTCGGTGTACCCATCTTCGATGTCTGGGATGGCCTTCACCCCCTGAGACTTCTTAAAAAGCTTCTCCAGTTTGCTCAATTTCAGAGCTGTGTGGTCTACCTCGAACTCGAATGGAGAGTCCGGATGGTTGGCAGGTGTATGAGTCTTGGACAGTTGAGGCAGAAGCGGGGGCGGAGCCAACCCCGTTGGATGGCCTGTGTCCTTTTGAATATTCTGGACATTGGGTAGGGTGTTCTGGGTGTTCAGGGGGGTATTCTGGGGATTTGGCAGGGCATTCTGACCAGTGGATGCCTGCTTGGGTAACGGAGCTCCGGGTGGAGGAGGAGCCGGGTGCGAAGTTGATGTTCCGGTTTGCTGCTGGAGCCTGGTAATGAGCTCAGCCTGTTGGGCCATGATTGTGGCCTGTTGCTTAGAAAATTCTGTTTGGCGGATGGCATCCTCTTGCATCTGTCTCATACTCTCTTGCATTTGGCGCATCATCGCCTCCATCCCTGATGTATTCGGCGGATCCATCTGAATAACCGGTAAGTGTATCTCTATAGCGGAAACAGAAACCTCAGTCCGACTGTTTGCTGCCAAAGTAGAATGCTGCCCCGGTAATCTCTGCTCTGACACACTGCGCCTCCTCGGCCTTCTTCTAACAACCGGGGGTAGAGAGTGGAACACTGGATGTCCGTCAACCAGATCCTCGGATCGAATGAGTCGGCGACCTCGTGTCCAAAGTGCTTGGGGTATATCTACGGGTTCGGAAGCAATTGTGCTACAAACCTGCCCTAGCAAAAGATAAATAAAGCGAAAAGGAAATAAATAACCAGAAAAACGGACAGCATAACAGCTTAAATTAAATACACAACACACAGTCAGGCATACAACACACGGTTGATAAGCTGGGTATACACTGTCCTCAATCACTGATTACTGTCCCTATATCACTGTTTCCCAAAACCGAATCTGATATCCGCAGACAACTGATTCTTAAATGACTGGCTGATGCCCGCAGGCCTGACGCCCAATCTCAAAAACTGATGCCCGCAGGCCTGATGTGACTCATAAACTGATATATGCATTCCCTGTAGAGACGCACTCTAACAAGCACATAACAGATAAGTGAGAGCCAAAACACCCCTATGTTGGGGTAGGGTTTCCCTATCCTATTTTGTCAAGAACTAGGGTTTCATTATGCACGCAGCGGTTTCAAACAACCTATAAACGGGTAAGCAACCTGTCCTAGTTTGGAATGGTCACTATGGATCCGAATGGTCAAAAAGGGTGCCCCGGTAAAACCGGGGTTTGTGTTCCCATGCTGTCAGAGCCCAGAGCCGATCAGCCTTATGGTCATGCCTTGACAAGACAAGCCTCCGGCAAATCGTTCGGGAATGGCATATGGCAAACACGGTGTCCTAGGCGCACCAATGCAAATGCAATGCAAAGAAACACACTAGTGTAGTCAAAACCAGATATCATGAGTTCGAGTCAAGTTCTCTAAATCTCCAGCAGAGTCGCCAGAAACTGTAGACGTCCCCGAACGCATCCCGGGGAAGAAGTGCGAGTCCTCCCCCGTTCTGGTTCGATATTGGGTCACTACAGTTCGAAGGACTCAAATGTCACGGTTCTAAATCTCGAACCAAAGAGTCCAAATCCGGCAAATCGTTTTGAAAACAGATTTTTTGAAAGAAGTGCCAAACATGGACTGCTTTGCCAGATACAGAGTCGCCACCTAAATATTTTTTAATGGGAAATTTAGGAAACCCTGACTCGGTGCCAAAGGCCACGTGTCCGTCATCACCAAAGTTGCCTCGGCTCGGGAACTTGGGTACGATTGGGGAAGGTCACTTCGTGAGCACCCCCGCTCGCCCGGTCAAAGACCGGCCTCTACTAACCATGATATCTGTTTTTGAAAACATTGTATGTTCTTATTCCGGTTATTAGCCTAGGTTACTATGTGATGCGCACAGCATACAAGTATAGACTGAGTCGCCTGAATTGGAACAAAACATTTCATGTTTGTTTTTGAAAGATGGTTTGCTACCCGCAGGTAGGCTTAAGATGCAGATTTTGCCATCCTCGGGTGGGCTTAGAAAACATGGTGTTGCCACTATCTAGTGGGCTTAAAACAAACATTCGATGAATTGTCCCAATCCAAATAACACAACCTCCACCCACAGGCATTCAAGGCAGTTATATCACATAAGCACATAGCCTCATGGCAAGCATGCTATCATGGCAGTCACTCCCACGCATGCAAGGATGCTAAAGTAGAAAACTCACCGAGTACTCCAAGCCAAAACAAAAGCTAATTAGAAATCATGCATGATCCTAAGTATGCTGAAATGCCTAATGCAACACATGCAAAAATGCTACTATAGCAGGCTCGGCTATTTTAAACATGGCATATGGAATGCTACAACTAACACGTATTCAATTTGGAATTGAAATACAAATGCAGTTTGTATGATGCGCCGAGCCCGGTGCGTGCAAAACAGATGAATGATGCAAACATGCTGTCATACTGTATGCTAATTGAAATATGCCCTATATCTAACCACTGTAAGCAGGTAAATAAAAGGGAGAAAGACGTGGGGTTGGAAGACATACATCACACTCACCCACACTTATTACAGTTATGCCCTCGCGCAGAGGGTCCGAATAAATATACAGTCCGAATAAAAGAATATTACAGTCCAAAATAATACAGTTCAAATAATATACAAATCCCTAATTAATTAACAAATTAACTAAGAAAAACTGTAAACTGGCATGCAAGCCAGGGACTGCCTTGCTTCTGATGAACGATGTATGTTTGGGCTGCCTTGCGCGGAAATCCACTGGGATGCCCCAATTAGCCTCTGTTTGCAATGTTTCTCGAAATGCGTGCCAGACTCCGAAAAGTTACTGATTCTTCATTTTGCTGCAACAGAGAGCAGGAAAAGGGCATAGCAATGTATTTCACAAATATATGCATGCCTCGATCCTCGTGCCACCAATCACGCATATCGATGCATGATGGCCGAGGAGCCGAATTGCACAACTCAATATAGGATGAATGCATGTGAATGCTACAACAAAACCTAACTCCATCATGGGTAATCCGGAGTGTCGGTGACTTGGGAATTGAGACTCGTTCCGTCACTCGGGGTGCGAAACGTGCCTCGTTTCCCGTGCAATATGCATGATACGCATGAAATGCAACTAAGATACAATCCTGACATACGCAATGTTATGGAATGGCATGCCTCGAAATGCGTGCACACGGGCACGCAAACCGAGGCAATGGCCCTAAGGCAAGAAAAGGCAATACGCAACGCAAATTGGACTTACACTAACACGAGTGGACCTCAGCCACACTCACATAAGAGGCCGTGAGATGAAAATGAGATGCCTCGAAATGCGTGCACACGGGCACGCAAACCGAGGCAATGGCATACGGAATGCGATGATGCTAAAATGACATACAGAATGCAAAGTGGACTTATACTGACATGAGTGGGCCTCAGCCACACTCACATAAGAGGCCGTCGGATAAAAAATGAAGTGCCTTGAGATGCGTGCACACGGGCACGCAAACCGAGGCAATGGCCCTAAGGCATGAAATGACATGCAAAATGAAATGAGGGCTTATACCAACATGAGAGGGCCTCAGCCGCACTCACATAGGACGCCGGATGAAAATGAAGTGCCTCGAAATGCGTGCCCGTGGGTATGCAAACCGAGAAATGGCCCGAAGGCATGGAATGACATACGAAATGAAATGAGGGCTTACACCAACATGAGAGGGCCTCAGCCGCACTCACATAGGATGCCGTAAGATGAAAGTGAGGTGCCTCGAAATGCGTGCCTGTGGGCACGCAAACCGAGAAATGGCCCGAAGGCATGGAATGACATGCAAAATGAGACATGGCATATGGAATATGGAACATGCAAATTTCAGCAGCCAAAATGATGCAAAACAGCCCCCGAATCATAGCAAAATTATACCCGATGCCCGAAATAAGTCCCGAAATGCAATGGAATGGCCTACAGCTATGTCAAACATGCACAATATGGACATGAAGTGTAAAGACAGATGCTAGGCAGTCCCTAAACTAGCATTTTTCCAGTACGAAGCATGACCAAACGACAATCATAGATGGGGCAAAAACAGCATGCAAAAATGAGGGAAAAAGGGGAAATAATGAAGTAAGTGGTATATGCAATGCTCAAACTGAAAAATACAGTTCTACAACACTGAAGAGGGACCAAAAATATGAACATTTACAGTAGATGACAACCCCCAAATCAGTATGTAGATATGCTAAGAATGCCATGCAAGAAAGAGGCCACAAGAGGGTATAACATGAAGTAGGCCAAACATTCATCCAACAAGCAAAGACCCTTAATGAAATATGTCAATAAGACCAAAATATGACTCTTTCCAGACCTGATGATGGCCAAAAACAGAATCTAGATAGGCTTAACAAAGCATGCAAAAATGGGGGTCAAAGAGGGGTATAATGACAAGTATAACATGGAGACCCCCAACAAAGTTGATCCTTTCTAAAATGTTGTAGAGGGACCCAAAATAAGCCTACTCACAGTTCATGACATGCTCCAAAACAGATCACATGTAGGACAAATAAATCATGCAAATTTACGGTAAATGTGAGAGATTATGAAGTAAGTGCATGATAGAGAGGCCAAAAAGGGTTGAGCCCTTCTTCAATATTGAAGAGAGGCTCAAAATAGGCCCACTTACAGTTTACATCAGGCTCGAAAACAGATCACACATAGGCCAAATATTCAATGCAAAATAATGGCATACAAGATGATATTGAAACAAGTGCAAGATGGAGGGCTCAAATAGGGTTGAGCCCTTGAACAAACATGAAGAATAGCTCAAAATAGACCTAGTTTCAGTTAAGGTCGGAGCTCAAAACAGTGAGCAAGTAGGCTTAAGAAATGAAGCAAGAAAATGCTACAAAAGAGGGAAATAGAGACTTACTCTTGAAGACAAGTCTTGGCTGTCTCTTGGCTTGAGGAATGTTGCTTCTAAGCCTCTAAGAACCTCTCCTTGTTGCTGGAAATGGAGTGGTGGTGGTGGTGCTTGAAGATGGTGAAGAAATGGCACCAAAACTTGAGAATTTGAGAGAGAGGGAGAGAGATATGTATCTAAGCTCTTAAGAGAGTTTTTCCCCAACCCTAATGAAGGAGCTGGGAGGCCCCTTATATGGACCAAAAAAAGGGTGTAAAGGTGGAGGGAAATGCACCCAAGCTTTCCCTCCCAAAATATCCCCCGGATCCAGATCTTTTCTGGGGGAAACAGCTATACAGCTGTAAAGTGTGGACTAAGAGGGTCATGGCCGGCCTCTCACTTTTCTTGGAGGTGGCCGGCCGGCCACCCCCCATGGCCGGTCGGCTAGGGTTCAAAAGGTTCAATGAAAATTTCTGGCCGGCCACCAAAGGTTGGTGTCCTCCCATGTGTGTACAACAAGGCCCTGTGGTTGGAATTTGGCAACTCTGAAACAGGAGAGAGAATAGGCCACTTAAAAGAGGGGTTCAAAAGGGTCAATGAGGATTACTGGCCGGCCATGTGTTTTTAGGGTCCTCCCATGTGTGTACAACACAAATATGTGGTTTTGGCTCGAAGAAAATGGCCCTAGGGTGTTCAACATTAGCCCGGAAGTGAGAAAAAACGGGCGCCGGGGGGCGCCGGAGGAGCATAACTGGTCGTTGAGGCAATTGCTGGCCTCCCACCCTCCAGTGACCTTCCTTATGGTAAAACAAAGGTACCTGCCAAAAATGAACGAAAACCAATGCAAAACGAATGCTCGGGGGCCAAAACACACAGTTTGGGATCCCGAAAACCGGCTGTTAAGCACCGAAAGTGGTGTTTGGCTACGAAGTGGGTATCTGAGACCCCAGTGTCCCTTGAAAGGGAGTAAATAAGATGTATGCCAAAAACCGGAGGAATCGGAGATGGTTAGGCGGTCCCGAACCGAGGCACACGGCCTGACGGCTCTGAAAATCGGGAACCGGGCTCCGAAATGGGCAAAATGGCCTACGGGCATGAAATGTAGCCCACGACCACTGAGAGATAGTCTACTGGACCTCTCCCTCCCCTCAGGAAAGAAAACAGAGAAAACCGAGTCTGGTTCGCAAACCGAGGCAAGGCACAGAAGAGGGTTCGGAAGTCCGGAGGCAGGGCGTACGGCCGCGACTCTGAGACTTCTGAACGAGCACAATATGCAACATCACCGAGCGCTCAATCGGTGACGTCTGAGTCTTAAGGTCGGTCAAAAATGGGGTGTCTACACCTCTTTGTTGCTCTGTCTCTGTGTCTGTGTATTTTAAGGCTACATAATAGAGTGAGGCAGTGCTATTCTTGTGCTGCTGGATGCTGCTAATAAATGATGCTGCAGTAGGAGTCTCATTGATTTGGAGCTGCTTTTGGCACTGGTTTACTGTGTATGTGTCATACTGTTTTGCACTAGACTGAATGGTGGCTTCTCCACCCTCTTCTGGCTGCTACTGTGAGAATGAAGTGAATCTAGGTGTAGTTTGTATCAAATGGAGGTTGTAGGATTAGGCTTTAAGGTTGCTGCTGAAGCTACTGTGATCTGTGTTGCATTGGTCTGAATGGTGGCTTCTCCAACCTCTCATGGCTGCTGCTGTCAGAATAGGATCAAGTTTGAATTGGTTGAAGAAGTAGGCTCAAGTCTGATGGTTTGGTAGTTGTTTGAATTGGCTTCTTGTTTGGCTGCTGCTGTATGTGTTCTGCTCCTGGTGCTGGTCTGCAATTGGTGAAAAGTCTGCTGCTGTATTGGAGTGAAAAGTCTGCTGTTGTATTGGAGTGAAAAATCTGCTGCTGACTTGGAGCTGTTTTTGCACTGGTCTGCTTTGTAAGTGAAATAGTGCAGGAGTTCTGTTCTGTTTTTGCTAAGATCTTATGTTTTCTACTGCTGTATTGGTGTCTGAGATGGAGTTCTGTTCCACTGGTTTGCTGTTTTGTTTTTTGCTTATTCCCTCTTTGGTTGGTTTCTCATCAACCTGTTGGCTTGAGTTAGCAGATGATTGTGCATTATCCTTAGTGCCAAACTAGTTCGAATTAGGGAGGTTTGCAATTATGTTTTTTGCTCTTGCCTCCCCTCCTTGTTGATGTATACCATGATGTATTTTGTTATGTAATCATCAATAAAGAGTTTTTTTTTTTTTTTTTTTTTTGTTGCTGATTAAAAAAAATGTGTTATTACTCTGACAAAGGAATCAGTAAAATAACTCTTCAAAATGTAAAATGATATCACTCACTACAAGAAATGAAGGTTTTAAAGATAAAAATTTAAGGACAAAATCACATTTTAGCAACAAAATATTTTAATTACCAAAAGTATTATTGTTATATTTTTTATGATATAACTAGATATTTAGTACCTTTTCAGGGACCAAAATTTCGTGTCTCAAAAAGTAATTCTTTTTGGCACCAAATTGATTTCTCCCTACACGTGTACTTTTAGGGACATTTTTAATTTTTGTCACTCAAAGTCTTCTTTTTTGTAAAAAAACTTTTCAGGATGGCTTTGTAGCAACAATTCTCTTGACAACAAGAATTGGTCCCCAAATGTTTTTCATAAAAAATTTTCTATGAAGAGTAAAAATATGTGGTCCCTAAAACTCTTATATGATGTAGTAGCTATTTCGTATGAATATATTGTTGGAATAATTTTATGTGTAAAATAAATAACTTGAAACAAATAAAAATAAATTACTTATAAAATTTATTTACCGAATGAGTAAGTACAACAATAGATCAAGTCGAGTGTATAATATTCTGTCCTTACACTACTACAAAAACAGATAAAGATCACACTTTTTTTGTGTGATCTATGTTATTTAATCACACCTTTTAAGTTTTATTAAAGTGTGATCTTTGGGAGTGTGATTAAAAGGGGTCATTTTTAATCACACTTTTTAAGTGTGCTTAATAACATTTAGATCACACCTTTTAAGTGTGATTAAAAATATTTAGATCACATCTTTTAAGTGTGATCTTTGGAAGTGTGATTAAAAAGGATCATTTTTAATCACACTTTTTAAGTGTGATTAATAACATTTAGATCACACCTTTTAAGTGTGATTAATAACATTTAGATCACATCTTTTAAGTGTGATTAATAACTAATAAAATCTGTGATAAAAAAAGGGTGCTACATATTTGAAAAATAATCAATATTATTTTTGTATGCACATTTGAAGAATGTAATACACACTATATACTATATTTTGAATCATAACCACATATCGAATAGAATAACGTCATATATTTCATAAATGGAAATTAAATATTCAAAACTATATACAAAGGAATTAAATAAAAAAAATTATCTGTGCTTACATACATTAAAAAATGAAAAAACCTAAAAAACTAAGTTCTTTAATTCTTGGACCATATTTTGCATCTCTCCAAAAATTTTCTGACCTGAAAAATGAAAACACAAATTAATCCAGAAACCGCTGATGCATATGAATAAACTAAAAAGTTAATTCAGCAAACCAAAATAGGAACATTAATCATTTCTGCTTGATCTTAATCCTTTTGGAAGTAACTTCCCTATTAACAATTAGATGCCATTGCAGCTCAGTGTCAATGACATTGTAATTAGGAGGTCACTAATGAGCACAGTATTTAAAAATGATAAATCTCAATACAGTTTGTGTACGATCTTTTTGTGAATCTATATTATTATTACTGTTGAACCATAATTCTAGGTACCCATAAATAAATAAATAAATACTCAAAAATTTACTCCATTTTTTTTTTTTTTTTGGTTGGGGGAGGAGAGGAGATACATTGCAGTTACTATCACCAGCAGCAGCAGGTTTTGGCCAAAACCCAGTGTTTGAGCAACCATTTGAGGAATGCGTGACTTTGGAGCAGCACTGCCATTCTGCATACAAGGGACAATTTGGATGGCTTGATGATCAATATGAATAATGAGAACAGGTTAAAAATATATATAAAAACAAAACTCCAAAATTGCATGATGCAACTTGTAGTCATAAAAACAACGAGAATTAAAGTATATATATCAGCTTAGTAAATAATGCATTAACTGGTACTTGCAGTGGCTACAAATAACTTAGTTTTGTACTGTTCATACAATAACTTAGTACATTTATCACTGAGAATTTAAAAAAAAACAAACAAACAATTCAACTACTTACACTTCCCACATAACACAAATAAACTAAAAATAAATCAAAACTCACAAACAAAAACCAAAATATCCCCAACATTTATCACTTTGATAAATTTCTCGATATCACTACCGGTACCAAATGATCATTCCACTAACACAAATCACATCAAAAAAGTCTTCAAAATTTCTCATCATCAAAATGATTGGCAAATACCTATCTATTACCATTTCACATGGTATTATATAATCTACTTAAACAACTGTTTTACTCCTAATGCAAATATATCAATTACCTAAGGTTTTACCATTGCATTTGAAGTTGCACTTGTTCTTCTTTAACCTGACATACATGCATACCAACAACAACAAAAAAAAAGGAAGAAAAAAAGAAAAAGAAAAATCGTACAAGCATTGCCTAGAAAAAAAGCAATAATAAAAAAGTAGGGCTGTTCATCTAACCCGGAGACCCGGCAAACCGTCCAATCCGAACCCACCCGATGAGCTACGGACAGTTTCGCATGTGCTGTGGTTCGGTTATGGGTGTAAATCTATTGTTTTAACAAGTTCACGGTCGGTTGTGGGTGTAAAACATTTCAAATCACATCATATTTCAATGAACTAAAGAAACCGATCGTCAAAACAGGTACAGACTACAGAGATAAGACAAACAGCAAAGGTCATAAACCAACCCAAATATGCCATAAATAAGATATCAGGTTAATCCTTTGTGTGCACCAGAGACACATAAGAAAACTTACCACTGCAGAAGGATTATCCAAACCAACATGAAGTGCAGGGAAGTATGTCTCTTCACCAGATTCTAGCACTTCATTGGAAACCTAAATGGATAAATATATGTCAACAAGGACTTCAACCAAACAAAAATATTTAAAAAATGCAGCTAACTGATGAGACATCTAAACCGATTGCATAACCTAAATAACATCAAGGGACAACTTCATAAATATATAACTGCAAGGAATCCATAAGAAACACTGAAACTGAATTACCATTGTGCAAATACCAGACAGACTATGGATAATTTCTTTTGATTTTATTCTAGGCAATATGATCCATTAAACTAATCAATTTTCAGCTCACACCTCAAATTATCCATGCTGCTGGCTATATTGATGTTGCAAATTACCAAATTACACCATTTTTAAGTTACGGCAGTAATATTGTTAAAGGAAAAAAATAAGAACAGAGAGGTTATTGATGATCTAAGAAAAACCAGTATCATATAGCATGCAGAAAAACCAGTATAATTATCCATGCTGCTGGCTATATTGATGTTACAAATTACCACATTACACCATTTTTTAATACAGCAGTAATATTATGAAAGGAAAAAATAAGAACAGAGAGGTTATTGCTGATCTAAGAAAAACCAGTATAATAATGCATAAATCTTAGCCTTCTAGCCTTCCGCCCTCCGGAACAGAACGGAAGTTCCACATCCCAACTCAATCCTCATAATTGGTCAGTCCCAACTCCAACAGTGCAGGAGACTGGGAATGCGTTGGTACTTGAACCATATTTCCATATTTATTATTCACTCTTACCATATTCTTAATCTTAAATGGTTGATATAGATGAATGGGCCATTTTTGCCTGCCACCAGATTCTGTCCAGGCAATTTGGGACATTCTCTAATATGTTAGCGGAGGAAGGAAATAACATACGGCTTTGAACTCAATTTGGGCTAATTTTCCAGGATTTAAATTCATCCCAAAGGATGCCCTATATATTCTCCACAGCCAACTAAAAAATCTTCAGAAAAATGACCTCTGCATCCAAATGTACAGAATCACTTCTTTATGGAAATTCCACTGGATTAGTTTCTTCTTCATTTGAAGAGTAATAAAAGATCACAGTATTTTGACTAAAAGAAAAGTGGGAAAGCGAAAACTACAATTTTGGGTTTAATAAAATGAATCAGGCTTACATGTGATGAAGAAAAATGTTGCGCATGCCATTCCGACCATTGCTGTAGTAGCTGATCAAGCTTCCGTTTACTGCCTCTGTTAAAGAAAACTTATCCATTCAGAGGTTGACCAAAAACATCACATCTTAGAATTCCTCTTTAGGAGGAGCATCATGTTTTCAAAAGCAAGTGAAACATGCAACTCTTCTTTTATGAAAATACCTTGTTAGAGAACTATACATCACACGCACTGAAGGTTGCTGCTCATCAGCTGTCATTCTGGCTTTCTTAACACCAGAAATGGCTAACATGCAAAATTATGGAAAGTTTGCTGCCATTCCTGTTTCATTAGTGAAATTTCACTATTTCCATACAACTTCGTAATTTTTACTATATAAACCTTTATTGAGATTTATAGATTTTGACAAGGGGATTAGGCATGATTATCACAGTTATCGATAGTGATTCTAAAATTCAACTGATCTCATATCTATTCTTTGCTAAACTTGAGGACAGTTTCAAATGTTTTCGTTTATATGCAATCATTCTATTAAAATAAAAGACGAGTGTAAAAGGTAGGTAACAGAATCATACCTCTAAAGGTACAATCTTCAAATCAAGGAATTCAATGTCAATTAGGAATTTCCCCGTTAATGGAACCTTAATTCTTGAGCTTCTTGTCTGTAATTTCTGCATTGACACAAGATGACACCAGTTAAACAGCATTGACGAAAGAAAAATTATCAACAATAGACCTGATGAAATTCTCATCCTGAATTTGTTCTATCAACAGGTGTTCTAATGCTAATCTGCAAAATTCTATACCTAGATTTAACACAATTAAGA
The DNA here is from genome assembly GCA_036172215.1 of Camellia granthamiana. Taxonomy (NCBI): domain Eukaryota; kingdom Viridiplantae; phylum Streptophyta; class Magnoliopsida; order Ericales; family Theaceae; genus Camellia; species Camellia granthamiana. The sequence goes on along the minus strand of CM069909.1, from coordinate 86,180,072 downwards.
CTTTAAGAGCATCAATTACAAACAAATCATGCACAATTGGGTGTTGTAAGCACTAAGAAATTAGTACAAAGTCCTTAAAGAATCTAAAGAACAAGAAATTAAGAAACATCTAATTGTAATTTATTACCTGGGTGAATCAAAGACTTGCTATCTCCCACGGAGCAGACCACTCGAATGATAAACGATGCAATTGGAGGACTGTCTCTGGTTAAATTCGATATTTCTGGGTATAGTTTAATGAGCAACATTGGATTCTTCTCCACAGCTAAATGCCTTCAATTCAAATAACCAATTGAATAAAAAAAAAAAAAAAAAAAAAAAAACCCCACTCTGCCCTCTGAAGACAGCATAAAAAAACTGAAAATAACAACTGCAAATCAAACACAATTTTTTTTTTTTTTAAAAAAAAGGAAAAAAAAAAGCAGAGTTTTTCTAGGAAGAAGGAAAAAGGGATAATTTTCTTGTTAATATTATGTTTTCTTCCCGAGAAAATTCAACAGAAATGAAGAAATTAAAATTCGTAATCTCTGGATTTTCATAACCTGGGATCATATGAAACTTAAGTCATCTCAGCTGAGCCAAAAAACTAAAAAGACTACTAAAAATTTCTGGGTATTTTAGTTTTTTTTTTTACCCCATTGATCACAACACAACAACCAAAACAGAGCTGAAATTCAGAAGCTGATCACAAATCAAATTCATGGAGGTCTATTCATTTGCTATGAACAAGAAATAGTGGAATGACGGAAGAGAATGTTACCTGGATAGAACAGAGAGAGAGAGAGAGAGAGAGAGAGAGAGAGAGAGAGAGAGACTACGAGCTGTGCAATGGTGAACGGCTAGGGCTCGTTTGCCCTTTCGGTTGCTCCTCCGCCGCTCGCCGTCGACTGAGAGAAAGAGAGGGGGGGGGGGGGGTAAGAAGAGATTAGGGATTTTTGGGTTTGAGATTGGGGATTTTTTTGCTTGGGGGGGGGATGGAAAAAAAAGGGGCGGGAATAAAAAATAATTTTTTTTTGGTCAAAAATGAAATTTAAATAATAAAATAATGTCGTTTATTTTTTTTTTTTTTCGATGGAGGTTGCCGTTGTTAAAAAAATTTATTTTTTATTAAAATATATTTTTTTTGTAGTTAATGATTTTTTTTTAAAAAAAATTCTTTTTTTTTAGTTACTAAGATTGAAAATTTATTTGTTTCATTTTTATTTTAATAAAAAAAATATTATTATTTTTTATTTGGTAGAAGTAGGGGTAAAAAATAAATTTTTTTTTTTGTTAGAATGAAATTTAAATAACAAAATAATGTCGTTTAACTTCTTTTTTTTTTCTTTTTTTTTCCGACGGGGGTTGCTGTCGTCAAAAAAAATTATTTTTGGTTAAAATATATATTTTTTTGTAGTTAATGAATTTTTTTTTTTAAAATTCTTTTTTTTTAGTTACTAAGATTGAAAATTTATTTGTTTCACTTTTATTTTAATGAAAAAAATATTATTATTTTTTATTTGGTAGAAGTAGGGGTAATATTTTAATGAAAAATATTTTTCACTAAAATAAAAGTTAATTTTCTGTGGTCAATGAAAAATATTTTTCTATGACCTATTTTTTTTTTTTTTATTAAAAATCATGAACCAATTTTTTGTGGTAGAGGAGAGGGAGTGGCAGTTGTGGTGAAGGTAGTGGATAAGAGATGATGGTGGTGGTGGTGGTAGCGGCGAAGGAGATTAGTAGTGAAGTTGTGGTAGTGGTAGAGTAGATGAAGTGGCAAGGGTGAAGGAGAGGTAATGGTAGTAGTAGTGGCAGTAGTGGTGAAGGTGGTGGATAAGAGATGGTGGTGGTGGTGGTAGCGAAGGAGATTAGTGGTGAAGTTGTGGTAGTAATAGAGTAGATGAAGGGGCAAGGGTAAAGGAGAGGTAATGGTAGTAGTAGTAGTGGCAGTAGTGGTAGTGGTGGCAATGGTAGTAGTAATGGTAGTCGTAGAGGTGAAATGGCGACAGTGGTAGTAATGTTGGTAGTGGAATGACGTTTGCAGTAGTGGTGAAGGTGGTAAAGGAGATGGGTGGTGAGAGAGAGAGAGATAAGTGAGAGACAGATAGAAGAGAGAAAGAGAGAAAGAGAGAGAGAGAGAGAGAGAGACAAAGACAGAGTGATGAGCGAGAGAGAGACAAAGTGGTCGCTAAAAGTGCATTTTCTTGTAGTGGATAGATAAATCGAAAGGGAGCTCAATAAATAGAGAAGACGGAAGAGAGAGAGTGAGCAACGCGAACACAATGGGAGAGAGAGAGAGAGAGAGAAAGAGAGAGAAAGAGAGACAAAGAGAAGAGAGACAAAGAGGGACAAAAAGATAAAGAGATAGAGAGTAAGAGACAGAAAAAGAGACAAAGAGAGAAGAGAGATAAACGAGAGAGACAGAGAGAGAAGAGAGATGAGCGAGAGAGACATAGAGAGAAGAGAGATGAACGAGAGAGACAGAGAGAGAGATAGAGAGAAGAGAGATGAGCGAGAGAGATAGAGAGAGATGAGAGATGAGAGAGATAGAGAGAAAAGAGATGAGAGAAGAAATAGGGAGAGAAAAGAGATTAGCGAAGAGACAAAAAAAGAAAAGAGATGAGAGAAGAGATAGATGAGTGAGAGACACAGAGAAAGAGAGAGAGATAGACAGAAAGAAAAGAGTGATGAGTAAGAGAGAGAAAGAGAAGAGAGAGAGGAAGATGAAAAAATGGGTGAAAAGATATAGACAAAGAGAGAGAAAAAAAAAGAACGAAAAGAAATAAACGAGAGAGAGACAGAGAGAGATCAGCGAGAGAGATAAAGATAAGAGAGACAGAGAGAGAAGAGAGATAGACGAGAGACACAGAGAGAAAGAGAGAGAGACAGGCAGACAGACAGAGAAGAGTGATGAGTGAGAGAGAGAAAAATAAGAGAGACAGAGAGACAGACAGACAGAGAAGAGTGATGAGTGAGAGAGAGAGAAAGAGAGAAGAGAGACAGTGACAGAGAGATAGGAAGATGAAAAAATGGGTGAAAAAGTTCCGTGTCTAAAGTCTCATTTTCTAGTAGTGTGTCGTCTCTATCATTCATGGATAGAATAGAGGCGCGGATTTGGGAATTGTATATTTTATATAAAAATCAAATTTAAATATTTTATACAATCACACCTATTTAGGGAGTGTGATTAAATATATATATATATATATATAATTACACTTATTTAAAAAGTGTGATTAAAAAAAATATATATAATCACACTTATTTAAAAAGTGTGATTAAAAAGTAGTAGTTATATATAATCACACTTTAATTAGAAGGTGTGATTAAAAAATATATAAATAATCACACTTTAATTAGAATGTGTGGTTAAAAATATATATATATATATAATCACACCTATTTAAAAAGTGTGATTAAAAAGTAGTAGTATATATATAATCACACTTTAATTAGAAGGTGTGATTAAAAAATATATAAATAATCACACTTTAATTAGAATGTGTGATTAAAATATATATATATATATATAATCACACTTGTTTAAAAAGTGTGATTAAAAAGTAGTAGTATATATATAATCACACTTTAATTAAAAGGTGTGATTAAAAAATATATAAATAATCACACTTTAATTAGAATGTGTGGTTAAAAAATATATATAATCACACCTATTTAAAAAGTGTGATTAAAAAGTAGTAGTGTATATATAATCACACTTTAATTAGAAGGTGTGATTAAAAAATATATAAATAATTACACTTTAATTAGAAGGTGTGATTAAAAAATATATAAATAATCACACTTTAATTAGAATGTATGATTAAAATATACATATATATATAACCACACTTGTTTAAAAAGTGTGATTAAAAAGTAGTAGTGTATATATAATCACACTTTAATTAGAATGTGTGATTAAAAATATATATATATAATCACACTTAATTGAAAAGTGACATAAAAAATAAATATTATCACACTCAATCAAATTAAGTGTGATTAAAATATCAATCTAATTTTTTTTTTATCACACTTCCAATAAAAGTGAGATCCTTTTTTTTTTTTTGTCAAAGTGTGATCTTTAACTATTTTTGTAGTAGTGTTAAGACAGATTCGCCCCCGCTCCGGTGCTTACGGATAAATGGCGTCTATCTCCCAAGATACAATGATCTATACAGATTGTAGTAGCACTCCAAACAATCTGTACAACAAACAAAAACCTGTGTTCTATACTCTCTGAAATTATTGTCTAAAACTAATATGAAGAGAATTAATGCAAGAGAGAAAAACTGGAAGGAAAACAGGAGAATTTCAGATTTTTTAGGATGATCAAACTGCTGGAGAAGTCTTGGTATTTATAGGGTCGAACAGGTATGAATTTCAAACCGAAGAGGTATGATATGAATTGAATAGGTACAGAAAGAAATTCAAATCTGTTTGAAACAGTTTGAATTTGTCTAGAAAAATCGAACCTGTACGGTACTATCTGTTAAACCGGGTTGGAAATTCTCTTCGAAAAATGGATTGGAAGAGGCACTATTTTGACAAAAAAGTTTAAATTTAAATTCAAATTAATTTCGTTTAGAAATTTAAATAATTTCCACGATTTGGAAAATTTTAAATAAATTTTGTCCAAAAAATTAATATTATAATCGACCCGACCCATACTCAGCATGGCTTGGCCAGCGGCGATGCGCGTATGTGGTGGTTTGAGCCAAGACCCACTTTGTCCATAACTCTTCCCTTCTACAAACTTAGGGTGGCCCTTGGGGCCCAACCCAAGTTTGTCCACCTAAAGCTTATATACTCACATCAGCTCTCTTCAAGTTTCCAAGTGGGACAATCCGTTTCAAGGAAACTCACATTTACTTCTTTAATTGTCCATTCCACAAACTCGAAAACAATATTAACTTCTCATTCACTCATAAATGATTTTGATGAACTGTCTTTACTGTGTGACTTGCCATGCGGTAAGGAATGCGTCACCTCTTTGGGCCCACCTCAAAAGACATATGGGATCCACTCAAATTTAGGCTCAAAGTTAGCCCAAAATAAACCTATAAAAACCATAATTCCAACATATATATATACATATATTTTTCTTTTTTCCATCTCCATTAAACATCATTGTATAGCATATCCTTATCTTGTGAACACAAAACAATATATTTGTGATCATTCTTTTGATTCAAATTATTACAACTAAAATAAATATTTAAAATTAAAAAAAAAAATTGAAGAAAATAATTGTAAGCTATGAAATGTAAGTGTTATTCATAATCATAGTAGAACATAATTCCACACAAACTTGATATCCTTCCAAGTATAAGCACATGTAATGTAATGCATACCAATGAAGTTTAATTTATACATATAATTGACTTTTATGAATAGTCCATGTCAGTTAGTTAATATTCATTTGTATAATGTCGCTCTGTGTTAGTATTTTTTTTTTTTTTTCTACTTCATGTCAAGATGCACATTTGACATTCCAAGAGCATATGCAGAGAGAGAAAAGATGCGTTGGAAATGGTTTTGTTAGCAAGCTTTGAGCTAAAATATAGGTGGGTTTCACTCACTATTTTTTGTTAGTCCGAGTGGTGATGTATTCTACACCATGCAGTGATTAACATTATGTAATTGGTTCAACAAAGGAACTTATATATATAAGATTCAAGTTTGAGAATTAAGTTTGGGCCCTTGGGACACCCAAGTTTTATAAGAAGGGGAGTTATGGACAAAGTGGGGTTTAGAGGTGTTCATGGATCCATCCAACCTGCTTAACCCGACCGAACCGACCCAGCTCAATTGATTTTTGACGGATGCGTGTCTTTCAACGGACGGAAGTGGATGAAATATTTCAAAATCTGCGGATATGGTTCAGATGGTAGATCAATCATTTCGCACCCACATGAACCCGAATCACCCATAGATGATGTTCAAATAAAAAAAAGAACAAGAAACTGCTCACAAGTAACAACATAGAGTGGAAATAACAAAATATATATTTTTGTAAAAATGATAGACAATACTTCAAAAATATAAATTTGTGGTGCCATGGATTATTTCAGACAAATAAACATATTTTTTTCAAATTACTAGTTATTGGAGGTTGTAAAAATTATGAATTATAATTCAAAAAAAATGCCCAAAATTTGTATAGTCCAAACTACCAAACCGATCGCATCGAACTGTCAACTTGCACGGTCCGCTTAATCTGCATCTACCAAACTGGTGGACGGATGTAGATTGATTTTTTTCAATCCACCTAATTTTGGACGGATGGGGGATGGGATGCCACTTGGCCTAACCTGATCAGCGATCACCCCTAGAGGGGTTAGACCCAAATTACCACACACACGGTACGCGATCCCACCTCGCATTAAGTCAGGCCGAGCACAGGTGTTGGGCTGGTCTGCATTATATTTTTCGGACAAAATTCGTTTGATTTTTTTCAAAATTTTTGTACGAAATTCAAATTCAAACTCCAATTCATTTGTGCCAAAATTTGAATTTGAAATTCGAAATTTCCTTCCAGTCGCCTCCTTTCTGACTAGTTGTGTTTTTCGATTGTGTCTTTCTAGCCAACTCCGAATAGCCATCAAGGCATCTCCAAACAAACACCTTATAGACTATAAATAGTCTCCTCATTCTAGCAATCAATTCCACTCTAGTTTCGGATTTCCTCTTCCTTTGTTCTTCGCTCTCTTCTGCTTCTGCATTTTCTACATAATAGACTTAAGAATTTTCATAGAGAGAGAGAGAGAGAGAGAGAGAGAGAGAGAGTTACACTATCTGGTTGGTTCGCCATGTTTTAAGTTATAGTGCTAGAACTTTAAGTGTAGTCATTGTATCTAGAGAAGAAGACGTCGGTCAAACTCTAAGTACCAGAGCAAGGACAAAATCTGCTTTAAGGAGATTGTGTCCACTACAAGCCTAATTTTAATTTTACTGCATAAGCATTGTAAGGTTTTAATTGCAATTTTTTGTTCATAAATTTTTTTTTTTTAATTTATTTTATTCAATTAATTGCACACACATTTTCACATATGGTCATTGGGTTCTAACCAGATGTATGGCTCTATATCTGTGGGAAGCCCATGTGTTTGGTGGAGCTAGAACTTAAGCTACTCTGTTAATCAATGTATCCTCTCTTGTGCCAATCTAGTTCGGATAAGTTTGAGTTCCCTATGATAAAGTTTTTTCACGCTTTCATTTTTTTTATTAATGTAATCCTTTGATCTCTATTATGCAATAATCTGGTTTCAGTCACACAATAAATAACAAGGAGAAGAATAATCACACACACAAACACAGTGAGATGTCTACGTCCACGGCAGAGAAACGATCAAAATCCACTATATGCAATAAGGATTACAAATTACTCCGTAGCTCTCTCTGTTTTTTTCTAACCCTAAAACGTATAAACTAATACAACTTACCGGACAAAAACTAATGGGCCAAAACTAACATTACAAGTCCATAAATATCGAAATCCTTTCTCGAATAATCATCAATAAAGCTGTCAAAGCAGTGTGCTCCACTAAGAGACGAAATCATCACTAACCCCCAAACATCTGAGTAGACATAGTCAAAAACACCCTTACTGGTATGAGCACCTATCTTGAAACAAACTGTGTTGTTTCCCATACACACAATATTTGCAGAACTCCAAATTGCACGTTTTCACACCCTTTAACAAATTCTTCTTATGAAGCTCTAACATACCATACCACACTCGCCAATATAACCAAGCCGTATGTGCCAAAGCTTTGTGTCGTCCGTACTTGATTCTATCAGTGTGGAGATTGCAACTCCACCTACAACTGCGTTCTCAAACAATCTGTATAGATTCCCAACTTTCGTCCATTCATTATCACCAAAGCACCATTACTGATTTTCATTTCTCTACCTTTTGCCAGATATCCACAACCCATACTATCCATTGCACCAAAAGAGATCAGATTCTTCTTGAGTACTGAAATTTGTCTGACATCGCTCAAAACCCTAACAACTCCATCAAACAACTTCACCTTCACAATTCTTATTCCAATGGCTTTGCATACTGCATCATTACCCATTAGAACAGTACCTCATTTGCAAGGTTTATATGTGTCAAACCAATCCTTATACAAACACATATAGTAAGAGCAACCAGAATCTAAAATCCATGATTCTGCTAAAAAATTCATACCTAAAGAAATTGAAAGTAAATTCATACCTATCATTTTATTTCTCTTCTGTAACAGTAGCCAATTGTGCAGGTTCCTTCTGACTTTAACTTTCTTCTAGATGCTGCTTCAAATCAGGACACTGGTTTTTGTAATGTCCAGTTTTGTGACAGTGGTAGCACTCCATGTCTTTCTTGCACTTGGCCAAGATTGCAATCTCTTTCTGTTGGAACTTTTTCCCTTTGATTTGCTTCTGTCCCTTATGGCTCTGACTTCGCAACAAGTTCATCTGCAATGGGTTCATCATCCTTTTTCATCCTTACATGTGAAAGGAGAGCACTGGTCACTTCCTCGAGTAACAATGTTTTCTTCCCTTACATCAATGTTGTAACTAGATGATCAAACGAAGAAAGAAGTGATGCTAACAAGAGTATTGATTTGTCTTCTTCATCGACCTTTACTCCAAAACCCAACAACTGTGTATTTAACATATTAAATACATTGAGATATTCCAACACGTCTGTATTACATTTCATCTTTAAGCCGTACAATTGTTTCTTCACATATAATTTATTAGTCAGATTTTTCCATATATACAAACCTTCTGACTTCTTCCAGATTGCTTCTGTAGTCTCCTCGTCAAGCATGTTGTGAAGGCTTCGTTAGATAGGTTTAGACGGATTACACTTGCCAACTTTGAATCAAGTTCCCCCCACACATCGTCTTCCATCTTCTCTGGCTTATTCGCTTCCCCAGGCAATGCTTTGGCGACCCCTTGTTGGATGAGAAGATCCTTCATCCGTCTCTGCCGAAGAGAGAAGTTATTCTTGCCGTTGAACTTTTCAACTTCATATTTGCAGTCGCCATTGTTAATAATCAAAAGATTGAAACCCTAACTTGGCTTTGATACCACTTGTTGTGTAATGATCTGGTTTTAATCACACAATAAATAACATGGAGAAGAACAATCACACACATAAACACAAGATAAACGGTGGTTTGGCGAGATGCCTACGTCCACAGCGGAAAAAGGATCAAAATCCACTATATGTAATAAGGATTACAAATCACTTCGCAACTCTCTCTGCTTTTCTCTAACCTTAAAACGTATAAATTGATACAATTTATAGGGTAAAAACTAATGGGCTAAAACTAACATTACAGGTCCATAAATATCAATTTTGGGGCAATCCGAACACATCAAGATTGCAATGCACCTTCGGTGCATCGCGGGGCCCGCTCCTCGGTGGGGGTATAGCAAATACAAGACACCTCACAACAATCTCATTAATAAAAGATGAAAAATTTAGCCAAAACCCCTTCATTGGACTCTTATTTCGTGAAAATGACAACTCAATTTATTTTGTTTCATAAAACCTCCAAGGATGAGGCACATAATTGAGTAAGAATAAAGTAAAATATCCTTCTTTTTTTTTCTTGGACATATTGCCAGAGTAACAACATATTATTGTGAAACAGAATAACATGTTACTGTTTACATCAATTTCGACGGGAATAATTTTTTTTTTTTTTTTTTTAAGAATTTCATAGTCAACATTGATCTTATTTGATGGATATTGATGAGACGATTTCAAAAATACTAATTTTATTGAAAATCAAAATCTAAATCAAAAGTTATATTATTTTAAAATTTAATATTTTGACTATAGTGGTATGTGTTGGATTTTTCAAAAAAAAAAAAAAACTTGTGCTTGTCCTTACATTAAAATTTATTATGAGTGAATTTTGATCAAATCCTCATAAGAAATTTTTTTTTTTTTACTGATAAAAAACATCTCACCACCACCAGGACAATAAAAAAAATACTTGCACACGTTGGCCCACTTAGTGAATTCAAAATTGATATGGAGACAAATACAAACATCCTCTCAAATACAACCCAGAATTGGACTTGAAGGCTGAAAAAGAAGATAGGAATAAGACATGAAAGAGGAAGAGAGAACATGCTATTGGATCTTCTCAATTGTGCTTTTTTGTTTTTATTTCTTCTCCTTTTTTTTCTGTTTTTTTTTTTTTTTTTTGGGCAGGTATCTGTTTATCGACAACGGGTAAAAGTATAATGTGCTACTTTTATATTCTCTTCTTTGGAACACTTTTGCTATTGCTACTAGCTCTTGTGTCTCTTTGAAGAGTAAAGAACCAGGATCTATTTGTAATAGAAGCCCTTTTAATCAATGCACACTAATGAAATTGGATATTAACATGTAAATATCAATATTGAGAGAAAGAATGAGCATGCTATTTATCGTGAATTTTTATTTTGAAAATTACTCAAAAATGAGGTGTATAGCGTTGACTTAAATTAGTAAGATGTGAGTCACATTTAGAATTATTATAGTTTATAGATGTACTTGTCTAAATAATTTTTTTGGGTATATAATACTGTTGGAGAAAATAACGTAAAATGAAATATAAATGTGTAGAAGAGTCAATAATCAAAATTGCTGGTTTTTTTCTTTTATAAAAAATATATATATATAATATAATAAAATAAAATAAAAAAATAAAAATAAAAATTTACTGATGAAATCTAATGTACAAAACAATATTGAGACAAACACCAATAAATAAAAGGCAAGTGTAAAAGTATCATAACAAGGCTTTCAAATTTCAACTAAGCTGGCACCAACAACTGAATAATTTCTTAGTAGTTCAAGAAAACTATGACATTATTCACATGGTTGGGGTTTCCAATCAATAATGTAGTGGAAAGTTTTATGTATGTGACAATACTGACTCAAATTTTTTTTTTTTAATCGGTAAAATTTAGTTGTTAGATTAGTATTTTGAGGGAGTTGAACTTGTTGGGAGAAAACAAAACAAAAACCAATTCGAAATATCCGAATCCGGTACAAAAATAGTGAAAGTAGTTTATTCTCCATCTTTGTGTGAACCTATTAGGAAACAATTTAATAGAGCACAATATATTCTGAAAATAATCTGAAAACGATGATCCAACAATCACACAACAAGGCGACAGTAAAAATTTAACGTGGAAAACCTTCCCGATGTGGAAAGGAAAAACCACGGGACCGTAGTCCACCAAATATCTCCACTATCAACAAATAATGGGTATACAAGAGTTCTCTCTAGATAGAACTAGAGGCAAACAATCAAGAACAACTTACAAATAAGCTTCCTTGTCAACCAAAGATCAAAATACAAAGTTTAGGAAAAATCTCACCAAAAATGCTACTGTTCACGGGCCAAAAACCAGCAGTAGAATACTCCAAATCTGATCTCCACCGTCCAGAATTTAGAGTCTTGAGTTGTGAACTCGCCTACCAAATTTCAGCTCAATCGGACCACAGATGCTTGTTGATCGGATAGCTTGATCACTGCTGGACAGAATTTCTCTTCTCCTCTGTTTTTGGTGGCAGCTTCTACATCTCCTTTTGTGTTACAAAGAAAGGGTTTGTAATCTTAAACTTATGAGCCAGATCTTTTCAAAAACATAACTTCTCCATGTGGGCTTTGGAATTCACATGGGCTTACTAAATGTTTTGGGCCTTCCTCCACATAGGATGGAAACCCAACCCAACTAATCTCCCCCTTTCCGACTAGGTGGAGGGATTCTCCATCCCGGCAATCAAGCAACATGTCTCAAGCTTCTCCCTTACCAAAGCTTTTGTCAGCATATCAGCACCATTATCATCAGTATGAATTTTTTCAAGTTCCAACAACTTATGATTAAGAATTTCTCTTATCCAATGGTACCTCACGTCGATGTGCTTCGACCTCGAATGGAATGTAGAGTTCTTAGCCAAGTGAATAGCACTTTGGTTATCACAAAACAACACATATTGTTGTTGTTTGAAACCAAGCTCCGTCAAGAACTTCTTCATCCATAGCAACTCTTTACAAGCTTCCGTTGCCGCAATAAACTCTACCTCTGTTGTAGAGAGTGCAACACATTTTTGCAACCTCGCCTGCCAAGAAACAGCTCCACCTGAGAAAGTGATAAAATAACCCGAAGTAGACTTACGGGTATCCACATCTCCTGCCATATCTGTATCAGTGTAGCCAACTAAAATTGGTTGTCCATTTCCAAAACTGAGTGTCAACCTGGAAGTGCCTCTAAGATATCTCATTATCCACTTTACTGCATTCCAATGCTCTCTTCCTGGATTTGAAAGAAATCGACTAACCACACCAACTGAATGAGCTATATCTGGCCTTGTGCAGACCATTGCATACATTAAGCTTCCCACAGCTGAGGCATATGGAACTCTTTCCATATCTTCCTTCTCTTTATTTGTAGAAGGGCTTTGATAAGTGCTTAACTTAAAATGAGTAGCAAGAGGTGAGCTAACCACTTTAGCATTGTTCATATTGAATCTTTCAAGCACTTTTTTAATGTACTGTTCTTGTGACATGTACAACTTCTTCTCTTTTCTGTCTCGATAGATTCAAATACTAGGAATTTGCTTTGTTGGCCCCAAGTCTTTCATGGCAAAGAACTTGCTTAGTTGCTTCTTCAATTTGTCAATTCTTGAAGGATTCCTGCCAACAATCAACATGTCATCAACATAGAGCAGTAAAATAATAAAATCATCATCAGAGAATTTCTGCACAAATACACAATGCTCAATCTCTAAGTCTAGACTAGCGGCTAAGCCAAGAACCACACGAATAGAAGACATTTTTACAACTGGTGAGAAGATCTCATCAAAATCAATGCCTTTTCTCTGATTGAACCCTTTAACAACTAGTCTAGCTTTGTATCGTGGTTGTGAAGTGAGTTCATCATGTTTCACCCTGTACACCCGCTTGTTCTTTAAAGCTCTTTTTCTCTTAGGCAACTTTACCAACTCAAAAGTATGATTGTCATGCAATGATTGCATCTCATCTTGCATTGCATCAGCCCATTCTAGCTTATGATCATCTTCCATGGCTTCTGCATAACCCTCGGGCTCTCCCCCATCAGTCATTAACACATAGTCATCTGCAGAATACCAAGTGGAAGGATATCGGTCTCTAGTTGACCTCCTGGTTGGAACATCTAGTGGTATCTCTGGTGTTGCCAACTGCTCAAGAGTCTCATCACCTGTCTCAGCCTGTAAGGGATCATCTGCATCACCTAAACCTTGTTGGTCATCCTGAACATCATGTTCAACCTGTGCAGGCAAATCTGTTAGAGGAACCGGATCCAAGTCAACTAGACCATCACTATGCCAGGTCATTGTGTTCTCTGCTTTTTCAATAACTTGTATAGTTTGATCTTCAATAAACACAACATCTCGGCTTCTCACTAATTTCTTGTCAACTGGATCATACAACCTGTAGCCAAACTCATCTAGGCCATAGCCTAGAAAAATGCATTGTCGGGTCTTCATATCGAGCTTAGACCTCTCATCTTTGGGAATATGAACAAATGCTTTACATCCAAAGACACGCAGGTAATCATAGGAAACATCCTTGCCAGTCCAAACTCTGTCTGGTACATCGAGCTGAAGAGGAACACATGGTGTGAGATTAAAAACATGTACAACTATGCTCAAAGCCTCACCCCAAAAGGATCTTGGCAACCGTGCCTGTGAAAGTAAGCATCTAACTCTTTCAACCAGTGTCCTGTTCATCCTTTCAGCTAAACCATTCAACTAAGGAGTCTTCGGGGGTGTCTTTTGATGTCGAATACCCTGTTGTCTGCAATAATCATCAAAAGGACCGCAATACTCTCCCCCATTATCTGTTCTGATGCACCTGAGCTTCTTCCCAGTCTGTCTCTCAACTAAGGCTTGGAACGGTTTAAAAGTCTCCAACACTTGATCTTTGCTTTTTAAAGTGTAGACCCACAACTTCCTTGAATAATCATCTATGAAGGTCACAAAGTAACGGGAGCCACCAAGTGTTCTTGTCTTCATAGGACCACAAACATCTGAATGTACCAAATCAAGTACATTTGGCTTTCTTGAAGGAGGGGAACTCTTGAAGGAAACTATATTCTGCTTTCCTGCCAGACAGTGAGTACACCTTTTCAAAAGTGCATTCTTCATTCCAGACAGAAGATTCTTCTTAGCCAATGTTGCCAGGCCTTTCTCACTCATGTGAGCAAGCCTTTTATATCACAATTCCACTGTAGACTCATCATCCATTGCATTAATAACTTCTTTGGGGAGCCTTGCCTGCATTACGTACAAAGTAGAATGCTTCTTGCCTCGAGCCACAACCATAACACCCCTAGTGAGCTTCTACTGACCATTACTGAAAGTGTTGCAATACCCTTCATCATCAAGTTTACCTGCAGAAATCAAATTCATACGGATATCAAGAATATGCTTTACATCTCTAAGAACCAACCTCGTGCCATTATTCGTCTCCAAGTGCACGTCTCCAACACCAATAATTTTGGCCAAGCCATCATTACCCATCTTTACCGAACCAAAGTCACCAGGTATGTAGGATATGAAGAAATCTTTTCGAGATGTAGCATGAATAGAGGCACCACTATCAATCACCCAGTTGGTCTCGTGGCATGCTATGTTAATAACATCTTCATCATAAACAATGAGAAAGTCTTCGGAAGTAGCGGTGGCAACTTGATCATTATCCTTTCCATCATGCTCAATCCCTTTCTTCTTGTTCTCTCTCTTCAATTTTCTGCACTGTTTCTTGATGTGCCCTTTCATGCCACAATGATAACACTCAGCATTAGCAAACTTGTTGGACTTGCTTTTACCTCTATCTCTGTTCTTCGGACCTCTGCTCTTGCTTCTCCCCCTCCTTTCTGTAACCAAAACCTCTGACTGCGAAGAAGATCCCTGTGATTTCCTCCTCATCTCTTCATTTAAAATACTGCTCTTAGCCAGATCCATATTGATTACACCATCTGGGGCCGAGTTAGATAATGACATTCTAAATGTCTCCCAAGAGTCCGACAATGTACCAAGCAAGCACAACCCTTGTACCTCATCGTCAAACTTGATACCCATTCCAGCCAACTGATTAATTACTCCTTGAAAAGTGTTCAAGTGATCTATCAATGGGGTTCCATCTTGGTATCTCAAAGTCATCAATTGCTTTATTAGAAACATTTTATTGTTTCCAGTCTTCCAAGCATATAATTGTTCAAATTTGTTCCAGAGTGTACGGGCATGTGTCTCTCCACTAATATGATTCAAAACATTATCATCCACCCATTGCCTAATGTACCCACACACTTGTCGATGTAGTAATGTCCATTCTTCATCAGATTTATTTTCTGGTATTTCAGTAGCAAACACTGGTAGATGAAATTGTTTCACATAAAGGAGGTCTTCCATTTTTCCTTTCCATGTGTGATAATTAGAACCATTCAAAGTAACCATTCTACTTAAATTTGCTTCCATTATTCAACACAAGACCCACAACAATATGAACTTGGCTCTGATACCACTATGTTGGGAGAAAACAAAACAAAAACCAATTCGAAATATCCGAATCCAGTACAAAAATAGCGGAAGTAGTTTATTCTCCCTCTTTGTGTGAACCTATTAGGAAACAATTTAATAGAGCACAATATATTCTGAAAATAATCTGAAAACGATGATCCAACAATCACACAACAAGGCGACAGCAAAAATTTAACGTGGAAAACCTTCCCGATGTGGAAAGGAAAAACCACGGGACCGTAGTCCACCAAATATCTCCACTATCAACAAATAATGGGTATACAAGAGTTCTCTCTAGATAGAACTAGAGGCAAACAATCAAGAACAACTTACAAATAAGCTTCCTTGTCAACCAAAGATCAAAATACAAAGTTTAGGAAAAATCTCACAAAAAATGCTACTGTTCACGGGCCAAAAACCAGCAGTAGAATACTCCAAATCTGATCTCCACCGTCCAGAATTTAGAGTCTTGAGTTTTGAACTTGCCTACCAAATTTCAGCTCAATCGGACCACAGATGCTTGTTGATCGGATAGCTTGATCACTGCTGGACAGAATTTCTCTTCTCCTCTGTTTTTGGTGGCAGCTTCTACATCTCCTTTTGTGTTACAAAGAAAGGGTTTGTAATCCTAAACTTATGGGCCAGATCTTTTCAAAAACATAACTTCTCCATGTGAGCTTTGGAATTCACATGGGCTTACTAAATGTTTTGGGCCTTCCTCCACATAGGATGGAAACCCAACCCAACAGAACTCTCACTCTCTCCTTTTGTTTTTTTACTCTCTCCTTACAAGTACTTAGTCTTGTTTTTCATTTTACTTCTAAGAATTGAACTCGAGACCTCCTCTTAAAAGATACTTAGTGGTCAAAGGGCTAGCCACATAAGTTAGAATAATTTGATTTACTAACTCAGTTTTGTTAGATAGTGGGAGTCAAGAAATGCTTCACCTAGTGTATTTTGTGATTCTTTATTTATCGAACCACTATGTAAGAAATGTCACATGTTACTTTGGGATTACCAAATAATTTTTCGAAACCAACATTCATAACTAAAGGATAAATCTCCCTCTCTTATATTTGTGCACCCTTGCAAAATAAGCACGTCTTTGGCAAAAGATTTAGTCGAACATAGTTGCATAACTATTTTGATATTCATTTTGTTGATTGAAAAAAAAAATGAACTTATCAAAAAAATAGTTACATAAATTAACAACTAGCATATACAATAGAAAGAGTTGGAAATGCACTCCCGATTACTGCTCCATTCGGAAGTGTGAGCTAATCTAACAATCAAAAATTAACTTTCCATCATTGAAAAATAAAATAAATAAAATAAAATAAAATGTGTACAAAAATGCTAGGTGCATGTTATTCGAACACAAAAAGTGTATTATGTGACTGATACTTGTTACATTTAAGATAAATTCTGGCCACTGCTACATTTTAAGTTCATTTTATTTTTTTAATTTCTATTTTTATGTGTTGGTAGTGGTAATAGCATTTCTGGTAACAATAATACATTTCCTACATGAAATTAGGGGAAAGATCCAGGGCCGGCCCTGGGCATAGGCCCACCAGGCTATGGCCTAAGACCCTTCAAAATAGATCTAAAAAAGGAATCCCCTCCTATTATAGTTTAGTATAATATATTAAGTATGTTTTAAGTTCAAAAAAAAATTAAAGAAGACCCAAACTAATTTAAAATAAATTGACCCATTAAAAAATTGAAAGGTTCATTCAAAAGAATTAGCATTGTTATCCATTGAAAATATACCCAAAAAAGGGGGCCCCCTCCTATTATAGTTTAGTGTAATATATTGTATGTTTTAAATCCAAAAAATAAAAATAAAAATTAAGGAAGACCCAAACTAACTTAAAATAAATTGACCTATTAAAAAATTGCAAGAAGAGCGAGGATCAAACGACACTTATTAGTTATTGTAATGTAATACTAAGTATTTTTTGTGATTTTGACACAAATATTTTGTCTTTTACCTTCAAATTTTTTTTTCAATGAAAAAAAATGTGAAGGACCCCAAAAATTTATTAGTTAATTATCGACTTTGGGCCTCAAAAATCTCAAGGCCGGACCTGAAAAAATCTAAAATTATTTTATTTTATCTTTATTCCATAGAACCAAATACTATATGTATATCTTTTTGTTCAAGTTAGAGCCTCAAAAGCTAAATGTTTCACATAGATTCCTTTTCTTTTTCTTTTTTCTTTTTACCTTTTTAAGAATATGAATTACAAATTTGAGGTCTGCTAAAATAATTAATTTGCACACACAATTGGCATGCTAACATAAAACATAGAACGTAGAATGGGCTAAGGTTCTCTGAATTAAAGTGCAGCAGAGCCAAGAAATTAAGGCAGAGGGGGCACTTTATAATTCAAATTTTTTTTGGTGATCAACAATAAAATAATAATAATTTTATGAGCTAAATTTAAGCATAAAAATTTAATTATTTATTATTAATAACAACTAATCAAAATTCTATAATAATGTAAAATAACTCAAACACAATAGTAATCTAAGTATGCAATTTTAGCACAAAAAATTACAAATTAAAATTCTTAATTTTAGAAAATAGAAGCAAATCATTTATAGCACAAATCATTATAAAATTTCTATAATTTTTATTTGATAGAAAAATATTAGAGAAATAGTATTGATTATAAAAATGTGTTTTGAATAAAAATTATTAGATAATCCCAGAATATTATGGGGTGTTGATGACGTGGTGCTTTGGATTTAAGAAATCGCAACTCACATTAAGTGATTCACCTATTATCTTCCAATTACCTAACAATAATGAGTTACTAAGTTCCATTCATAAAATTTGACACTATATTATTGATTTAGACCATCATATAAATAACACCATATGACACTCCAAGAATACTGAATAAACTACATATTGTGTGTGAACAATGCAACAACAACAACAACAACAACAACAACAAAAATTATATCAAAACTGAGGGGGGGCACGTGACCCCCTCGTCCAGCTGTGGCTCCGCCACTGCCACTAGTTCATTTACAACTTACAATAGGAAGGATGTGCTTTGAATATGCTATATGAAAAATACTAGATTTTGTTCTCATCATGTATAAATAGGTTTTCCAGCTTTGAAACTGTTCATCAACGCCGAATTGAGCCAAATGCATGTATGGATGCATTATAGAGCTGTAACCCCTTTGGCAGGCGGCTACTTGACTGCATGTGATTAACTTCGCATATTAAGCAGAACAGTATACTTTCTGCCAAAGGAGATTTACCCGATAATTCACCCATGCAATCTTCAACCATATCATGTTGCATGTACTAACTCAAGGTACCACTTCCTTTGATATTTAATATTATTCGTTTTAACAGAAATCTCGTGTTTTAATGTGATTTTTATTTATTTATTTATTTATTTATTTTTGTGTGTGTGTGTTTTTGACCATTTTTTTTTTTTTAAAGGGTAATATCTTAACTGTTTCATAGCTGTTTATTTTTTTAGGGTCATATCTTAACTATTTCATATCTGCCAATAAACTTTTTTCATATCTTACTTGGCATGTTTAAACATTTTCACTTTTGTTCCTAGTATAATTGTCTGTCATATAATTTCGCATTATTGTGTTTGGTTTTGCTTAAAGCTTTTCTAATTACCTTTTTGTTGACAACCCAAAGACAAGTTGCTTATTCATTTTGGCAAGCATTACTACACAGCTGCATTTGTTGGAAAATTAAATAATATCACATATATCATATGTGATTGCGTAAATTCTCATAAATATATATAAACTATCTTACAAAATTACGTAAGTTTTTACAAATATACGTAAGTTGTGATTTTTCAAATTTTTGTGAGTTAACTTACATATGTTTGTGAAAACTTACGCAATTTTATAAAATAATTTTCATATATTTATAAGAACTTACACAAATATATATGATAAGCACTTACATATTTAAGAATTCCACATATAATTAATGCTGATATTTCACTTGGAGAATCATGTTGGTGCTCAAAAAGCAGGCCTATGTCACCCAAGTTCCATTCCTCATTATCACAGAGGTGGACAGCTAAAAGGTTTTTCTTGAGAGGGAGATTTGATCATTAAACTCTTAAAACGGTATATATTATATGCTTCAATTATAATTTTTTATTATGATTCATTATAATACTAATTATAACTTAATTATAACTTATTATGACTTAATTATGATCTATTGTGGTTGCTACTATGCTTAGCACAAAGGAAGTTTATAATTATGTTTCAAGTAGTATTTAGTTATAACTAATTTTGGAGTTGATTATGAATTAATATGATCCATATGTGGTTGTTATTTTAGTTATGATTAAAAAAATATTTGGTTGTACTTCAAGTGGTATTTGATTATGAACTATCGTGATTGATGAATGGTGAAAAAAGTGAAGAGAAGAATCTAAAGCAATAAGAACTTCACAGGGACGATATATATAGAAAATTAAAATGAATGATTTAGATCATCCAAATGGGATCTATAGTGAGCCCCACAAGCCCGTCAAGTTGTCTAAGTTCATATTTAAACTTGAAAGAAATCCAATTTGTTTGTTATAGTAGTGCTAAAATAACACAGTACATCAAAAAATACTCACTCCAGTAATATAAGTATTTGTTGTACTAATATTTTGTATTAAATTTAGGGACACTTTTTCATAAATTCATTTTCACTTACTTATATTTTATTTAGTCCACATTATTTTCTTATATTTCAATAAGTTATATGAGTGACATAATTACCAAAATACCCCTACTAATAATATTCACATTTACAATGTGAATGTTCCGTAATGTGAATGTTCAGACCGTCAATGTGAATGTTAACACGCCAATGTGAATATTCACATTGTAAAATACGAATGTTCACATCACCAAATTGCTAACTGTTCAAAAAATATTTGTAATGATAGAAATGTCCATAAAATATTTTAACTATGAGAATTAGGATTTGGTAGATCAAATATCCAAATAATATGACTTATTGAAATACATAATATCTTATGGACTAATTGGGACACAAAAACTTCAAAAATGATTTTCTAATAAATCTCCCTTAAATTTATCATAATTTTATACTGGACAAGTTCATTTATTTATTTTACAGAAAATTTCAATTCAATGTATATACTTTAAAATATATATATAAATAGGTTGTAAAATTTATATGTATAAATAATTAAAGTTAGAAATTTTTTAGTTAATTACAAATATACCTCCTAAAATTTGCTTATTGTACGAATTACTCCATGTGGTTCTCAAAATTACATTCCGCCTTTTGAAGTTTGGGTGATGCTGGAGACCCCCAGTGACTAGGCACCCCAGCACCCCAGTGCCACATGGCACACTGCCAATGGCTAAAGTCCAAAAAAAAAAAAAAAAAAAAAAATTTTGTTTTCCAGCCAATCAGCAAGGACCCCCAGCACCCCTGCTGGGGTCCAAAGCATTTTCCTTTGAAGTTTTTAATTCATAACAAATAGTCCATTTTGTTAATAAATCATCAAGTCAATTAATAGTATTTAATGATATCATAAATTTATTTCAATTAATAATTCATATAATTTTATTATTATATCTTATGGATTAATTGGGATACAAACACTTCAAAAAGGATTTTCTAATAAATCTCTCTTAAATTTATCATAATTTTATACTACACAAGTTCATTTATTTATTTTATGGAAAATTTCAATTCAATGTATACTTTAAAAAAAAAAAATTATAAATAGGTTGTAAAATTTATATGTATAAATAACTAAAGTTATAAATTTTTTAGTTAATTACAAATATACCTCCTAAATTTTGCTTTTTATACGAATTACTCCATGTGATTCTCAAAATTACATTCCGCCTTTTGAAGTTTTTAATTCATAACAAATAGTCCATTTTATTAATAAATCATCAAGTCAATTAATAGTATTTAATGATATCATAAATTTATTTAAATTAATAATTCATGTAATTTTATTATTATATAAAAAATAGTTAAAATTTTATTTTTTTAATTAATTATACTAAATAAAAAATTGTAATAAAGCATATATGTAGTTTTGCAGATCACATATATTTTAAGCAAATATCAAGAGATGTATTTGTAATTTATCATAATTTTTTTTATGAATCTATAATAATTTTTTAAGTAATACGACGTAATTTTCCCTTTATTTTATAACTTTGACTTTAATTACGAAATTGAAGCATTATTTAAAATGGTGGTTGATTAGTAGGTATTTGGAGTCTTATGTCAACTCATCCATCCAAAATGAAGGAACCAATATTCTATTGTGGTCCTACCCCAACTCATCCTCAATGAGAGCTTGGCCTTGGAAACTAACTAAATAATGGTGGCATCAACATGTTTCAAATAATGAGAAACAAATATTAATATATTTCATGGACCATGAAATGTCACTTACAAATCTTAGGATAAATTACATTTACCGCCCTTAATCTCTTACCAAAATTTCACTTTGATTCATTCACTTTTAATTATAACATTTAATTCTTTATTGTTTCAATCAAATTGTAATGTCACCCTTTCCTCCATTTGTCGTTAACAAAGTTGACAGAATTCATCACCTGAAACATATCTAACATTTTTTTGTCACATTAGCACCCTCACACTTTTTTTAAAATCTCATTTTAATCCTTATATTTTTATAAAATTCTCACTTTAGTCAATCAATTTTTAATTTTTGTTAACCTTATATTAACAGTAGATAGACATAACGGTAAAATTGTAACTTAACTTTTTTTTAAATAAAAAAAAATTAACTATTACAATTGAAAATAAAATGACCAAAATAATTTTAATAAAAATATGGAAATATTAAATGTAATTTATTTAAAATCTTTATACTTATGGTGTCTGAGTTAAATGGACACAGTGAGAGAGAGTAGTCATGAGTGTGAGCGCAGCCACGTTTGACATTAAAAAGAGTTGAATTTCATTTACTTCCATGGACCGCAGAGGGTTGACCATAGAAATGTGCTATAATTATTTTAAAAAACGTAGGAATGGATGGTTGGTCATCGGGAATAGATTGAAGACATTGGGCTTATGCTATGGTTTCTGAGTTAGGTAGACGCGGTGGAATAATTATGTCGGACCAATAATAAGTCCACCATTCTCATCCCCTCCTAAATTTGGTATTTCCATTTCTGCATTTAAGTTGGAGAAATTCTAGTTGTTCATTCAAATTTGAGAAAAGTTGAGATTGTTCCAATTTAAAAAAAAAAAAAAATTGCTTTCATGTGCCTTCACAATACATATTAAGGGCTTAAAAAGTTTATACACTTGGAAAAGAGTGTACGTAATAAAAATGTGTAATCATGTTTAGCATTTTTAACATGTATTTTTTTGTTTATTTTTCTCCATAGTTCATGGAATTATATTAACAATTTCTTATACCACACAAGAAACATTTATTTAGAGAAATGACCATGTCTCATGGGATTAGGAATACCCTCTAGTGAAAGGAGTGGAGAGGCGGTATTTAAATCCAATCACATGGGATTGGAGGAGAATGACTATTTTGCCTCTTATTTTACAAAAATAATATAGTCACTTTCTAAATAATGAAAAGTTCTACGTAATTTCTTATATTTGATCCAAATCAACTAATGTCATCATAGTATTATATAAATAAACACAATTTATCTTATATTTTCAACTCAATACCATCACACTAGTAATTCTCTTATTTAATTCTACAATACTAATAATCTTATTCAACATAATCCGACAAACAAGCATTACTACGAGTACACAATAGCAACACTACTATCAACTATCCTGCTCTGACCCATGATGGACCCACCATAGGCTTATCTTAATTTTTCAAGCCATTCACTTTCATGAATTAGGACATTTGATTTAGTAGTTATATAACATTACTTTATAATATGAGATTGTGGGTTTAATTCTTATAAAGAAAATTTTAAATTCATTGTGGTGTTTATTTATCCGCTATTATGGGAGTTGTATATAGCTAGTAGCGGTTCCTAAGATTAGGCTTAGGCTAGGGTTCGGTGATTGGTGATTATTAAGTTTTGTTGACTTTCTAGTTATTGCTAAACTAATGGTATGCTTGATGTAATAGTTATCATATTTGTAAGAAAAATGATTTGTGGCACTAAAACTGTTGGCACTAATGGCACTAATTTCCTGTTTTGGTAACTTTGTTTTTTTTTTTTTTTTCTTTACCTGATATAGAAATTAGTGCCATTAGTGCTCAACAAATTAGTGCTACAAATCAAAGCCCTATTTGTAATTACTCTCCTATGGATTGAACCAAAAAAAAAATGAGAAGAAGATGATTATGCACACACAAAAAAATTAGATTTTGATAATAGCCTATCAATGTTTTAAAAACAAATCACCTTATTTGGTTCTAATTTTCTAAATTCAATTTTTTTAAAATTGGGATTTTTTTTTTTTTTGTTGGTTTTAGTGAACTTTTTTAATATTTTAAACATTTTTTTTTACTTTTTAAATGTACCAAACCTAAATGTATCTAAAAAATAAAATATGTAAAAAAAATCAATAAATACACAAGAATATGAAAATTTTTTGAATTTTCTTTTTTATTTTTCTTTTTCTTTTTGTATTTTCATATTTAATGAATTTTTTTTAAAAAAATCACAAATATTATACTTTTAAATTTATTTATATTAAGCATCTAAAAATTAAAATTTTGTTTAAA
>CM069909.1:86099146-86155584 GCA_036172215.1 Camellia granthamiana | reverse complement strand
TTAGTATGAGTTGGTCCAAAGAATCGAAATCCTGCTCTCATAAACAAACTAGAACAAGGCACATATTGTATGGTAAATTAATAGTAACCAAAGAAAAGAAAAAATTCCAATCGATTGCCTACTATAGTTTTTTTGGAAAACTGATTGTTTTGGAATAACAATAATAATAAAATTCTACCGATTGCCAATTATAATTTTGAAAATCATATCTTGTCTCTTGCAATTTTCAATCACATAACAAATAATTTCTTTTATTATTAATAAATTATCGAACTAAAGTAACAATTTTTAATGTTATTAGAAATACATTTCAATTAATAATTTAAATAATTTTATCATTATATAAAAGAATAGTTAAGAATTTTATTTTTCATATTAATTCTATTAAATGAAAAATTCTAACAATGGAATATTTATAATTTCTAAAATTAGAATGACAACTTGTATTTTAAATAAATATTATAATATTGTCATTTTTCATTTTTTTATATTAAAATATATATTTAAGATTGTGGGGCTTGTTGTATTGAAATATCAGCAATGATTCAGAATACTAATTTTGGTATTCTAATGGGAGTCCAGATCCTCTTCAGCCCTCTTCTCCGGCTCTTCCTTCGGTCGACAAACAGGATCCCACTACATCACCCATAACATACGGAGCTGCTAGGTAGCTCGACAAACTCATTGCCCCGAATGGCTCGATTGTTGGAAACGACTTCGTTTTGACATATTTTTCTTTTTTTTCTTTTTCCCTTCTCTCTGCTTCCTCTTCTTTCATTCCCCTAGGCAATCTAAAAAATTAGAGGAAGAAGGAAAAATTGGGCTTGTATGAAGAATAAGAAGAAGAAGAAGAAGAAGAGCCAAAAAATCAAACAGCCCCAAAAACTAATTTGAGAAAAAAAAATCAAAATCAAAACCCAAAATCAAAATCAAAATCAAAACCAAAACCAATTTCAGCACAAGAAAAAAAAGAAGAAGAAGAAAAAAAAAAACAGCCCCAATTTCAGCCAAAAAACACAAAGAAGAAGAAGAAGAAAACAGCCCCAATTTCAGCACCAAAACAACACCTAAAACAGTAGCAATTTGAGCAAAACCCATGTCCAAAACCCACAAAAGCCATCAAAATAAAAACATAATCTACTTATTATTATTATTATTATTATTATTATTATTATTATTATCATCCTTTGGAGCACCATGAAGGCCAGAGAAGTAACCCTGAGGGTTGTTCTCAAAACTAGTTCTTGATATATATGCTTCATCTCAAAACCAGTTCTTGATAAATATGCTCCGTCTGCGAGTCGACACCGGTAGCTCACAATCTATCTCTATGCATTCACAGAGACAGATGTTTCACAGAGAGATGAAGGATGAAAGGATACAAGACAGACCAGATCGCAGCTTTCCATTTGGTCGGCGAAGTCATCTCCGACGTCCTCTCCTCCTCTTTCTCCTCATCCTCTTTCTTCTCAATTTCTCTCTTTCTCTCTGTTTGTTTGGGTTTGGAGTGTAAGGGAAAGAAAGAAAGCAAGAAGGGAAGGGGAAAAAAAAAAAAAAAAAAGGTCAAACGACATCGTTTTCAAAAATCGAGCCATTCGGAGCAAACTATTTTAATCTTTTTAATTTTATTTTCATAATATTTTATAAAATTAATATCATTAAAATTATACCTTTAAAATGACACTAAATTAAATATATTTAATAAAAAATTAAAATAAATAAAAAGTAATTACTATGTTTAGTTACGTTTTGAAATTATTATTTTTTTAAATATAAAAATTAATTTGATGAAATAAACACACAAAAATCATATATTTTTGAAATTCTCAAAAACAAACTTCATTTCAAAAAAAATCATATGAAAATAAAAAACAAGCTGTATTTGATTTGCAGCTATGCACAAATTAGATTTGTGTGTGTGTTTTTTTTTTAAATGCAAAGATTGGATTTGTGTGTTTTTTATTTCCTTTAAAAAAAATTATTTTCATATGATTTTTTTTGGAATGAAGATTGTTTTTGAGAATTTCAAAAATATATGATTTTGTGTGTTTATTTCATCAAATTAATTTTTATATTTAAATAATAATAATGTCAAAACATAACTAAACATAGTAATTACTTTTTATTTATTTTAATTTTTTATTAAATATATTTAATATTAGTCTCATTTTAAAGGTATATTTTTAAAGATATTAATTTTATAAAATATTATGAAAATAAAATTAAAAAGATTAAAATAACTTTTTAAATTTTTTATTAGGGGAGGGGGGGGGGGGAGGGGAGAGAGAGAGAGAGAGAGAGAGAGAGAGAGAGATAGTGTGTGTGAGTGGTGGACTTGACGTGAAAGTGTTGTGTGTGAAATGAAATTCAATTTTTTTTTTTAAAGTTAATCTGAGCTGTAGGTTTTGTCATGGCTAACATGGTCGAATCTTGTCCGTCGACTAGAGGAAGTGCTAAAGAAGAGGGTTGGAGAGGATTTGAACTCGGTTGTGGGGGGACTAGGTCTCGCTATTTTCATATGATTTTTTTTGGAATGAAGATTGTTTTTAAGAATTTAAAAAAATATATGATTTTTGTGTGTTTATTTCATCAAATTAATTTTTATATTTAAAAAATAATAATTTCAAAACATAACTAAACATAGTAATTACTTTTTATTTATTTTAATTTTTATTAAAAATATTTAATATTAATGTCATTTTAAAGGTATAATTTTAATAATTTTAATTTTATAAAATATTATGAAAATAAAATTAAAAAGATTAAAATAAATTTTAAATTTTTTATTAGAAAAGAGAGAGAGAGAGAGAGAGGGGTGAATGTGGAGTGTGTGTGTGTGTGTGTGTGTGAGTTGACGTGGGACAAAGTGTCAATGTGCGTTGAATGAAATTCCACTATTCAATCTTTTTTTTTTTGAAAAATGACTAGTAGTTTGAAAAAAATGGCCCGATTTTGGCTCGAATCGCAAAACGACGTCGTTTTGCGATTCTTTTTTTCTTTTTCTTTTTTTTCTTTTTCTTCCTTTTCTTTTTCTTCCTTTTCTTTCTTTCTTTTCTTCTTCTTCTTCGTTGAACACAGGAGAAGAACAGAGGGGAAGAGGAGGAGAGAGGGAGAAAGAGAGAGGAGAGGAGAAAAGGGCCCCTCCTGTGTCGCCGCCGCCGCGCCGCCGATCGTCGCAGCATCTCCAATCGTTGCAGCAGCTCCGATCGTCGCAGCCCCGCCTCCTCCAGCCCGATTTTGATGGCCCCCTCCCCTCCAGTTCTCCTTCTTCCTCCTCCTTCCTCCTTCTTCTTCTCTTCTTCTTCTTCTCTGAATTCGAGCCAAATTCGAGCCTCCGAATTCGAGCTACGAATCGGAGTTTTTTTTTTTTTTAAAGTTAATCTAAGCCGTACGTTATGTTATGGGTGACCCAACAGAATCCTATCTGTTGACCGAAGAAAGAGCCGGAGAGGAGAGTTAGAGAGGATTCAGACTCGTTCTAATGGAGCATTAATGACATAGTAATGAGAAAAAACAACCAAATAAATAAACAAACAAATCAAAACCAAAACACCACATCACACTAAGTGGGATCCACTACCAACTCATTAGAGCTAACTTTAAAACTCAAAAATTAGAATTGCAAAACATTTTTCTTGAAATATACATAATATACATGTTTTGGTCTCTTTTAAA
This sequence comes from Camellia granthamiana, assembly GCA_036172215.1. NCBI lineage: Eukaryota > Viridiplantae > Streptophyta > Magnoliopsida > Ericales > Theaceae > Camellia > Camellia granthamiana. The sequence goes on along the minus strand of CM069909.1, from coordinate 86,151,909 downwards.
AGGGCGGTGTGAGGACGTATAAAATTACCTCCAACAATAGAATTTAATTATATATTTCTACAGTTACCAAGGATATACATGTTTATTAGTAACCCCTTATTCAATTTGTTTGTGCCAAATTACCTCCAACAATAGAATTTTTTTGTAAAAAAAAAAAAGGGTCATCTTCATTCAACTATTTCGGCTTGTCTGTCTAAGCATTGTGGTTGACACAAGACAACACATACGTAAACCAACGAAGTTGTTTTCGGGCACTAATAGTCAAATAATAATTTGTTAGCACCATAAATCTGCAATTTTTATTATTATTTATTATTTATTTGCAGGACACGTGGCATCCTCTTATTCATTTGGAAGTTAAAAGAAGTTATAGAGATAATGGAGAATATGAAGGACAAAGTGGATGAGTGGGAGGACACATGGCAAGACAAGAATGAAGATGGAAGAAATGGGTAGTTACTAAGTAGTTATTGCTGTATTTTTCTTCTATAAATAGCCATTCATGGCTACATTGTAAAGGATCCAGAACTCAAATCAAAGATACTTAATTTCAATATTTCTTGTCATTTTCCTTATTTTAGGAGTAGTTTAACATAGATTTATATTTCGAAGCATTTATTTTCAGCACTTTCATTTCGAAGCATTTCATGCACTTCCTTTTCGAAGCATAGGAGTAGAGGTAAGTAATTATTACTTTGATTGTTCACTCAATCATCTTTCTCCATCTCCCTTTCTTCTTTTAATTTTTCTTTTCTCTACGCTTTGGCAATTTTGAAGTCCTCTTTGTTGAGGCAAAAGAACCGTCAACACAATCGCTTGATAATTGGCTTGAATTTAATCTGTAAGAATTTTTCAATCCTTGCTGGCACGCTCGCATTTATAATATTTTCCTTCGTACGAAAAATAAGCAAACATTTTTGGCATCCCAGTGGGACATCAAGTATACGAAATGAAAAATGAATTGGATTTATCCATTTCAAATAGCCTAGATGAAATCTATTGGCGTAAACAAAAAATTTTGGATCTTCAAGAAGAGATCCATTTTCTTGATGAAATAAATTTTCATCCTTTACAATATTATTTGGTGGAAGAAAAAAGACACCATTTAATTGGAGAAATTCATCACCTTGATATGGAAATTCGCCAATGAAATGATGAGTTAGCAACTCTCACTACCAAGTCTTTAACTGAGGCCTTAATGGTCGGAATTGGTGAAGTTTTTCAGAATTTTTCCATGGTTAAAAATAGCAAAAGCAAAGAGTTTGATTTCATCAATGGCTCAGGGGGTTCAAGAGTCCATTTTTAAAGAGCTAAATTATGAAATTAACATAACGAAAGAGCATGTTCTTGAGCCAAATTTGGCTAAGAATGATATTCCATGCATGGCTCGGGGGTCTCAAAACAATTTTTAGAGAGTCAAATTATGTCTTCCAACCCCACATCTTTCTCCCTTTATTTCCCAGCTTATGATGGTTAGATTAGGGCATGTTTCAATTAGCATACAGTATGATAGAATGTTTGCATTCATTCATCTGTTTTGCATGCACCGGGCTCGGCGCATCATACTAACTGCATTGTATTTCAATTCCAAGTTGAATACTTGTTAGCTGTAGCATTCCATATGCCATGTTTAGAATAGCCGAATCTATCGTAGTTGCATTATTGCATGTGTTGCATTAGGCATTTCTGTATAGTTAGGATCATGCATGATTTCTAATTAGCTTCTGTTTTGGCTTGGAGTACTCGATAAGTTTTATGCTTTAGCATCCTTGCATGCGTGTGAGTGACTGCCATGATAGCATGCTTACCATGAGGCTATGTGCTTATATGATATAACTGCCTGAATGCTTGTGGGTGAAGGTTGGGTTATTTGGATTGGAACAAAGCATTAACTATGAGTTTTAAGCCCACTAGATAGTGGCAAAATCATGTTTTCTAAGCCCACCCGAGGGTGGCAAAATCCGCATTTTAAGCCTACTTGCGAGTAGCAAACCATCTTTTCAAAAACAAACATGAAATGTTTTGTTCCAATTCAGGCGACCCAGTCTATACTTGTATGCTGCGCGCATCACATAGTAAATCTAGGCTAATAACCGGAATAAGAATGCATAATGTTTTCAAAACTAGATATCATGGTTAGTAGAGGCCGATCTTTGATCGGGCGAGCGGGGGTGCTCACGAAGTGACCTTCCCCAATCGTACCCAAGTTCCCGAGCCGAGACAACTTTGGTGATGACGGACACATGGCCTTAGGCAAGGAGTCAGGGTTTCCTAATTTCCCAAAATAAAATATTTAGGTGGCGACTCTGTATCTGGAAAAGCAGTCCATGTTTGGCACTTCTTTCTAAAAATCTGTTTTCTCAAAACGATTTGCCGGATTTTGGACTCTTTGGTTCAGATTGAGAACCGTGACATTGAGTCCTGAACTGTAGTGAGCCGAAATGAACGGAACGGGGGACTCAACCCTCCTGGGGCGTTCAGGGACGTCTACAGTTTCTGGCGACTCCGCTGGGGATTTAGAGAACTTGACTCGAACTCATGATATCTTGTTTTGTTTACACTTATGTGTTTCTTTGCATTGCATTTGCATTGGTGCGCCTAGGCATTGCATTTGCATTCCTGAACGGTTTGCCGGAGGCTTGTCTTGTCAAGGCATGACCATAAGGCTGACCGGTTGTGGGCTCTACCAGAATGGGAACACAAACCCCGGTTTTACCGGGGCATCCTTTTTGACCATTCGACCATAGTGCATATTCGGATCCATAGTGACCATTCCAAACTAGGACAGTTGCTTACCCGATAGGTTGTTTGAAACCGCTACGTGCGTAGTGAAACCCTAGCTCCTGACAAAATAGGACAGGGAAACCCTACCCAACATAGGGGTGTTTTGGCTCTCACTTGCTTGTTATGTGCTTTTAGAGTGTGTCTCTACAGGAATGCATGTATCAGTTTGCAAGTGTGAGCATCAGGCCTGCGGGCATCAATATCAGTATTTGGAAGAATTAGTTTTACCTGAGGGTATCAGATTTGAGCAGAATTTTGGGGCAGAAATCAGTAACGAGTGCAGTCATTCAGCTACGCTCGTATCTGTTTTGGTGAAGTTGAGCTGAGGTGCTGTCTGTTTTCTCTTTTAGGTAGTCCTGGAACCATAGCTTCAGAAGGCTCCGATATCCCCCGGGCACATTAGACTAGTGCTGATAGACTTTGCTAGGTCAGAAATTCAGTTCAAAGGCAACCAGTCTCCTTTGCCAGTGGTAAGGCAAAGGAGGGCCAGACAGGGTTCATTTGTTCATCTGATCCGACAGTCACCAGTCACATCATCAGCAGACCCGTGATGGCACAGGGTTCAGAAGACATTGTGGCTATGATAATAGCGTTAAATCAGGGAACTACAATGCAGGATGAGACTAGTGTTGAAATGCAACGCCCATCTGGGGCATCTGCCTCGCATCCAGCTTCGGGACCCCAGTCGAACTTTGACCCACATCTGCCAGCTGAAGATTTGCAGGGTCCAAATCCCCAAGAAAGGTTGACTCAAGCTCGAGTTTCCCACACCTCTGGTGCAGCCTACTGAGAGGCTTCGTCCCTCTGATGTCAATAAATTCAATCCGACTGCAGTGAAAATTGTGAACCTTGAGAAGCAATTCAAAAGGGCACAGGGCCTTAACTCCATTCACGACATTGAGGATAAGTCCAATGCCTGCGGTAGCACTGTTTCCAAACCCGCTAACGTCAACACAGTCGCCATAGCAGACCCTTTTGCAAGACCAGCCTACAAATAGCCAGCCCAGCCCAGCCCGGGCTCAGGGTAGATTTTTCACCCCCCTCCATATGAGCCTAACCAGCGCATTAAAAGTCCTGATGAAAGAGGGCATCTCAAACCCCTTAATCCTCAACCTTTGCCAAACCCACTCCCTGCCAGATATAACCCCAGCAAATACTGTGTATATCATCAGCAGCGCGGCCATGGCATCGATGGTTGCTACCGCCTTCGTCATGAGATTCAGAATCTCATTGACAACTAGACAATAGCTCCACCTCAAAACCCCAAGGACCAAGTACCTCATCCACATCTCAACCTCAGCCATACACTGCCACCCACCTACAACCCCAGTATACATCACCCCAGCCCATCTACCCAAGCCTGAGGTGTTCATTCCAGAAAGCATGGACTTATGCATGATGGATGCACTTGGACACTAATCATCTCAACCCGTGAGCCCACTACTTCTGAGCTAAAGAGCATGATTGAAGATCTTCAGAGAACAGTGCAAATTTAACCTTGGAGTTTTGGCGCCATCATCAACCACATCGCCTACCAGCGAGTTCATGTCAAAACGCTCCCCAATCTTGGGACTGACTACAATTTGAAGAAAGCCGATCCCTTGACCAAGTGGAGGCGAGTGGTAAGAACAAGGTAGGGGCAGGCATTGGTCCCCATGAACACCCTCAGTGGGCTGTTGAGGCTTTGAAAGCGGAAGGGCTGAACAAACAGCAAGTGCTTGCAGGTGGGTTTGCAAAAACTGTGGATGATACTTTTGCCACTCAAGTTGGGGGCTGTCTGAATCAAGGGAAAAACCGGGAAAAGGGCCGTCGTACCAGAATGATCCTGTTAGCTCTGATCCTCCACTCGGAAGAGATCAGCAAACCAGGCCAGCACCTGCCAATCCCTTTGCTGGTGCGCCCAGCAAAAATCCACAAACCTTGAAGTACCAACCCCGAGGGTCGAAGGGTCTTCCATGCCCTCTATATGCCTTTATCCAAAGCTCTCCAAATCCTTGTTGGACAAGGCTATCTCAAACACCTTGAGCCTCGCCTCTCCCGAACCCTCTTCCGGCTACACATGATGCTACCCAGTACTGCGCGTACCATCAGCAAACCGGTCATGGCACCAACAATTGCTCTCGTCTTCGCCACGAAGTGCAAGATCTGATTGACAACGGGTCATTGCCGCGCCAAGCTCTGCAAAGTCTATCGGCACTGGATCGGTGAACTTGGGGGATAATGTGACCATGTGATCGGGGGATGAACCACCTGCGGGCAGCGCTCAGTTTACTCCAGATATGGTGGATGGCATGCACTGTTTTGAGCATTTTGCGAGTGCTAGCTTTAGCGCTTTCTGACTTGGGTATTGGGTCAGTCCTTGTTGTTTTGAGTCCGTTTTGAGTCAGTCTTTTTGTTTCGGGTCTGTTTTCTTATATCGAGTCAGTCCTGTTGCATAGGAGTCAGGTGATTCCGGGGGTATTACCTCGGGCGTCACCATTTTGTTTTGCGTTTGTCTTTTCGTTTTGTTTTGAGTCTATTTCTGCCAGGTGTAGACACCCCATTTTTGACCGACCTTAAGACTCAGACGTCACCGATTGAGCGCTCGGTGATGTTGCATATTGTGCCTCGTTCAGAAGTCTCAGAGTCGCGGCCGTGCGCCCTGCCTCCAGACTTCCGAACCCTCTTCTGTGCCTTGTCTCGGTTTGCAAACCAGACTCGGTTTTCTCTGTTTTCTTTCCTGAGGAAAGGGAGTGGTCCGGTAGGCTATCTCCCGGTGGCCGTGAGCTACGTTTCGTGGCCGTAGGCCATTTTGCCCATTTCGGAGCCCGGTTCCGGTTTTCGAGCCGTTAGGGCCGTGTGCCTCGGCTCGGGACCGCCCAACCATCTCCGTCTTCTCCGGTTTTTTGGCAGAGACCTCTGTTTTAATGTTCCGAGGAACACTGGGGCCCCTGATGCCCACTTCGTGGCCGTATGCCACTTCCGGTACCTGTAGCCAGTTTTCGGGACCCCAAACTGCGCGGTTTTGGTCCCGAGCATTCATTTCGCATCCGCTTTCTCCGGTTTTTGGCAGGTACCTCTGTTTTGTCATTCCGAGGGACACTAGGGTCGCAGATACCCACTTCGCTGCTGAACACCACTTCCGGCATCAGATGCTCATTTTCGGGATCCCGAATTGCTCGGTTTTGGTCCCGAGCATTCATTTCTCATTTGTTTTTGTTCAAACTTGGCAGGTACCTCTGTTTCAACATCAGGAAGATCACTGGGGGGTGAGAAGCCAGCAATTATCCCAGATAACCAGTTTCGCTCCTCCGGAGCCCGTTTTTCTCACTTCCGGGGCCAATGTTGAACACCCTGGGGGTATTTTCTTCCAACCAAAGCTGCATATTTGTGATGAGGGGACATGGGGAGGACCCTAAACAAGCATGGTCGGCCAGAAACTTGGAGGTTAATTTTTGAGCCTCTTCTTCAAGCTCTATGTTGTGGCTCCTGCTTCAATGTTGCCAAATTCCAACCTTGGATCCTTGTTCTACACATCTTGGAGGACACAAAAAGTTGGTGGTCGGCCAGAAATTGTGAAGTTCATTTTTGAGCCTCTTCTTCAAGCTCTATGTTGTGACTCCTGCTTCAGAGTTGCCAGATTTCAACCATGGGGCCTTATTCTACACACTTGGGAGGACCCTAATGTATACTGGTCGCCCGAAATTCAACACTTCATTTTTTAGGGTGGCTTGCCGGCCACAAGGGGTGGCTGGCCGGCCACCTTGCAGAAAAAATACCTGGCCGGCCAGATTCTTGCTTTCCAGCTCAGGACAGCTGTCCGGATATTTTGTTCAAAATATCACCCCATCCGGGGGATATTTCAGGAGGGAGGGATTGTCTCCATTTCCCTCCCACTCTACACCTTGTTTTGCCTATTAAAGGGGCTGGGGAGCTCCTTTGCCTAGGTTACAAAATTTGTCTTCAAGAACACTTAAGCAAAAACCCTAATCTCCATAGCCAAAACCTCCAAAAAAGCTTCAAGTCTTGCTTGATTTCTTCACCAACACCTAGCCTCACCATTCCAACTTCGATTCCAGCAGCTAGGAAGTGAATTTCAGAGGTTGAGAAGCTACAAATCAAAGCCAAGAAGCAAAGAAAGACAAGTCTTCAAGGGTAAGTATTCAAAACCAACTTTAGGGCTGTTTCTTGATCTTTTTTTATACTCTAATTGGTTGAGAATTGGGGCTCCGACCCCTACTGCTTTTGTGCTCAGTTTGAGCCCCTCTACAACATTGTAGAAGGGCTCAACTTCATTTGGTATTTCTATATACTAGTTCCTTCAATATTCACCAAGTTTGTCACATTTTTGCATGCTAAAATTGACCTATTTGTGTTGGTTTTTAGGGGTCCGACCCCTACTGCTTTCTTGCTTATTTGAGCCCCTATACAACATTGTAGAGGAGCTCAACTTCATTTGGCCATTGTATATACCATCTCCTTCAAATTTCATCAAATGTGCCACATTTTGTATGCAATTTTTGACCTATTTCTATTTGATTTTGGGACTTCGACCCCTACTGACTTTGGTCTTATTTTGACCCCCTTTACACATTTCATGAGAAAGTTTGGTCATTTGACATTTGATGTATAGATAGCATGTCTCTTGTTATAACCTCTTTTGAGCTCCATTCTGCATGGAATTGTTAGCATGATTTTATTCTGATTTTAGGGTTGCCATAAACTGAATATATGCTTATTTTTGGGCCCTCTTCAGTGTTGTAGAAGAAAGTTTTTCCATTTGAATTTTCTATACACTACTTGCTTTGTAAATCTTCTTTTTTACCGTATTCTTGCGAGCTATTGTTGATCTATCTATGCTTGCATTTTGGCCAAGTTTGTTACTGAAATAAGCCATTTTTGGGACTGCCTTGCTACTGTTCTTGCTTCCATGATCATATTTTGCATGTATAGCATGGCTATAGGCCATTTCGGGGCTTAATTTCACATTTTCGGGATGATTGCATGCTTCGGGTGTCATTTCGAATTGTTTCGGGGCTGTTTCCCCCTTTATTTAGGTGCTGAAATTCCATTTCCATGCTTGCATATCATTTCCCATGTCATTTCATGCCTTAATGCATTGCCTCGGTTTGCGTGTCCGTGTGCACGCACTTCGAGGCACCTCGTTTTTATCCGCCGGCAGCCTATGTGAGTGTGGTTGAGGCCCTCTCATGTTGGCGTAAGCCCAATTTGCATTTTCATGCTTGTATGCCATTGTCTCGGTTTGTGTGCCCGTGTGCACGCATTTCGAGGCACTTTATTTTTATCCGCTGGCAGCCTATGTGAGTGCGGCTGAGGCTCTCTCATATTGGCGTAAGCCCATCACTGCATTCCCTATGCCATTTTATGCATTTCTCGGTTTGCGTGTCCGCGGGCACGCATTTCGAGGCAACTTCGTTTTTACCCGAGGCAGCTTATGTGAGTGCGGCTGAGGTCCTCTCATGTTGGCGTAAGCCCAATTTACATTCCGTATGCCATTTCATTTCATTTTAGCATCGCCTCGGTTTGCGTGCCTGTGGGCACGCATTTCGAGGCACTTCAGTTTTATCCGATTTGCATTTTAGCATCTCCGTCTCGGTATGCATGCCTGTGTGCACGCATTTCGAGGCACTTTGGTTTTATTCGATTCGCAGTTCATATCTCCGCCTCGGTTTGCGTGCCTGTATGCACGCATTTCGAGGCACTCTGTTTTATCCGCTTGGCATTGCGTATGCCTCTGCTTCGGTTTGCGTGCCCGTGTGCACGCATTTCGAGACATTCTGTTTTATCCGATTGACATTGCGTATGCCGCCGCTCAGTTTGCGTGCCCGCGTGCACGCATTTCGAGACATTCTGTTTTATCCGGTTTGTATTGCGTATGCCTCTGCCTCGGTTTGCGTGCCCGCGCGCACGCATTTCGAGGCACTCTGTTTTATCGATTTGCATTTCATCATTGCCTCGGTTTGCGTGCCAATGGGCACGCATTTCGAGGCACCTCATTCTTATCATTCCGGCATCCTATGTGAGTGTGGCTGAGGCCCCTTTCATGTTGGTATAAGCCCATCATTACATTTCGCATGTCATTCCGGCATCCCGTGTGAGTGTGGCTGGGGCCCTCTCATATTGGTGTAAGCCCATCATTGCATTTCGTGCCTTTCATGTCATCGCCTCGGTTTGCGTGCCAGTGGGCACGCATTTCGAGGCATCTCATTTTCATAGCATTGCGCATGCTAGGATTGTATGTTAGTTGCATTTCATGCATACCATGCATTTGCACAGGAAACGAGGCACGTTTCGTACTCCGAGTGACGGAACGGGTCTCAAATCCCAAGTCACCGACACTCCGGATTACCCATGATGGAGTTAGGTTTTGTTGTAGCATTCATGTACATTCATCCTATATTGAGTTGTGCGATCCGACTCCTCGGCCATCATGCATTGATATGCGTGATTGGTGGCACGAGGATCGAGGCATGCATATATTTGGGAAATACATTGCTATGCCCTTTTCCTGCTCTCTGTTGCAGTAAAATCCAGAAACAGCAACTTTTCGGAGTCCGGCACGCATTTCGAGAAACAGTGCAAACAGAGGCTAATCGGGGCATCCAGTGGATTTCCGCGCAGGCAGCCCAAACATGCATCAATCATCGAATCAAGGCAGCCCCTGGCTTGCACGCCAGTTTACAGCTTTCTTAGATTAATTTGTACATTAATTAGGATTTCTGTATATTCTTTTATTCGGACTGTATTATTTATTCGGACCCTCTGCGCGAGGGCAAAATTGTAATAAGGGTGTGTGAGTGTGGTGTATGTCTTCCAACCCCCATTTCTTTCTCCCTTTTATTTACTCGCTTACAATGGTTAGATATAGGGCATATTTCAATTAGCATACAGTATGACAGCATGTTTGCATCATTCATCTGTTTGCATGCACCGGGCTCGGCGCATCATACAAACTGCATTTGTATTTCAATTCCAAATTGAATACATGTTAGTTGTTGCATTTCACATGCCATGTTTAGAATAGCCGAGCCTGTTATAGTTGCATCTTTGCATGTGTTGCACTAGGCATTCTGTATAATTAGGATCATGCATGATTTCTAATCGGTTTCTGTTTTGGCTTGGAGTACTAGGTGAGTTTTATGCTTTAGCATCCTTGCATGCGTGTGAGTGTTGCCATGACAGCATGCTTACCATGAGGCTATGTGCTTATGTGATATAACTGCCTTGAATGCCTGTGGGTGGAGGTTGAGTTATCTGAATTGGGACAATTCATTGACTGTTTGTTTTAAGCCCACTAGATAGTGGCAACACCATGTTTTCTAAGCCCACCCGAGGGTGGCAAAATCTGCATTTTAAGCCTACCTGCGGGTAGCAAACCATTTCTCAAGCAAACAAACATGAAATGTTTTGTTCCAATTCAGACGGCCCAATCTATACTTGTTTGCTGCGAGCATCACATAGTAACCTAGGCTAATAACCGGAATAAGAACTCACAATGTTTTCAAAAACAGATATCATGGTTAGTAGAGGCCGGTCTTTGACCGGGCGAGCGGGGGTGCTCACGATGTGACCTTCCCCAATCGTACCCAAGTTCCGAGCCAACTTTGGTGATGACGGACACGTGGCCTTTTGGCACCGAGTCAGGGTTTCCTAAATTTCCCATTTAAAAAATATTTAGGTGGCGACTCTGTTATCTGGCAAAGCAGTCCATGTTTGGCACTTCTTTCAAAAAATCTGTTTTTCTCAAAAACGATTTGCCGGATTTGGACTCTTTCGTTCAAGATTGAGAACCGCAACAAAAATCGAGTCCGAACTGTAGCGAGGTCCCTCGCGGGCTTGTTACAGTTTCTGGCGACTCTGCTGGGGAATTTAGAGAACTTGACTCGAACTCGTGATATCTGTTTTTGACTACACTTGTGTGTTTCTTTGCATTGCATTTGCATTGGTGCGCCTAGGACACCGTGTTTGCCATCTGCTATTCCTGAGCGGTTTGCCGGAGGCTTGTCTTGTCAAGGCATGTCCATAAGGCTGACCGGTTACGGGCTCTGCCAGTATGGGAACACAAACCCCGGTTTTACCGGGGCACCCTTTTTGACCATTCGACCTAGTGCATATTCGGATCCATAGTGACCATTCCAAACTAGGACAGGTTGCTTACCCGTTTATAGGTTGTTTGAAGCCGCTGCGTGCGTAGTGAACCCCTAGTTCCTGACGAAATAGGACAGGGAAACCCTACCCCAACATAGGGGTGTTTTGGCTCTCACTTATCTATTATGTGCTTGTTAGAGTGCGTCTCTACAGGGAATGCATGTATCAGTATGAGTTTGGGCATCAGGCCTGCGGGCATCAGTTTTTGAGTTTGGGTATCAGGCCTGCGGGCATTATTCAGTGTATTGGGAATCAGTTGTCCGTGGATATCAGATTCAGTCTATCAGAACAGTGGTACTGGAACAATGATCAGTGGTTAAGGACAATGTATTTCCAGCTCATCCAAACTGTGTGTTGTATGCTCGACTGTGTGTTGTGTGTATTTAAATTTAAGCTGTTATGCTGCCCGTTTTTCTGGTCATTTATTTCCTTTTGCTTTATTATCTTTTTGCTAGGGCAGTTTGTAGCACAATTGCTTCTGAACCAGTCGATACTCCCCAAGCAATCTGGACACGAGGTCGCCGACTTAACCGATCTGAGGATCTAGTTGACGGACATCCAGTGTTCCACTCACTACCCCTAATCGCCAGAAGAAGGCCGAGGAGGCGCAGTCCGTCAGAACAGAGATTACTGGAACAGCAGTCTACTCTAGTGTCAGATAGTCGGGTTGAGATTCATGTCTCTGCTATAGAGATACACTTGCCGGTTATTCAGATGGAACAACAGAATACAGCTATGGAGGCGATGATGCGCCAGATGGGTGAAAGCATGAAACAAATGCACGACGATGCTATCCGCCAGGCGGAGTTTTCTAAACAACAGGCTGCGGTCATGGCCCAGCAGTCTGAGTTGATTACCAGATTACAACAGCAGAACGCTGCATCTGCTTCCCACCAGGTCCCTCCTCCACCCGGGGCACAGCAGGTTCCTCCTCCACCCGGGGCCCCATTACCTGAGCAACTGGCTACTGGCCAGAATGCCCCTCCAAATCTGCAGAATACCCAGAATACCCTCCCAAACCCACAGAACCCTCCACCTAACCTCCAAAACACCCAAGAGGACACGGGTCTTCCAACGGGGCTGGCTCCGCCCCCGCTTCTACCACAACTGTCCAAAAACATTACACCAAACTACCCGGACGCTCCATTTGAGTTCGAGGTAGACCAGACAGCTCTGAAATTGAGCAAGTTGGAAAAACTTTTCAAGAAGTCACAGGGGGTGAAGGCCATCCCAGATATTGAAGACGGCTATACTGATGTGGCCGTGACATTGCCGGATAGATTTAAGATGCCCCAGATCGATCGCTTTGATGGATCCGGAGACCCTATGGTTCACCTCCGGCTATTCTCAGACGTTCTAAGACCAATCGGCCTAACCCGACCGCAAAAGCTTTCCTTGTTCGGTCGAACCCTGTCGGGTGTGGCATCTACTTGGTATTCAAAGCTGGAAGATCAGGTAAAAATAAACTGGGATGAGATGGCCGAGGCCTTCGTGGCACAATATTCATACAACACGCAGATCGAGATCACAACTCGTGATCTCGAGACAACGAGGCAGGAGCCCAAGGAATCTTTCTCTGACTTTGTGACCCGGTGGAGGGCGAAGGCATCAATGATGACCTTAAGGCCAACAGACAGAGATCAAATACGGATGATTGTGCGCAATCTCCAGCCGGCATTAATGAAGAAGATGATTGTAGTTCCCTTCCCCACCTTCGCAGATTTGCATGATATGGGGATGCAAATTGAAGATGCAATGAAGCAGGGTCTGTTTGACCAAGATCGGGATCAACCCCGAAGAACATTCAACCATGGTAATAATGCGGGCCCGAGTGGCTCTTCCAATACAAGAACTTCAGAGGTCGGAATGGTCACCACCAATCCCCCTCCCCAACCAAGGTCCGCAGCGGCCACACCTTTTTCTGATGCCTCTGGGAGCAGTAACCAAGCTTCAAGGTACCAACCCAGGGGTCAACGAACCTTCTCCCCACTACATATGCCTTTATCCAAAGTCCTCGGAGTTCTAGTCAGAAAGGGGCACCTGAAACCCCTGGAACCGAGGCCCCCACCAAATCCACTCCCTCCTTCCCATAACCCAGCCAAATATTGCAAATACCACCAACAGCATGGTCACGACACCGACCAATGCTACAGGCTACGTCATGAGATTCAGGATCTCATTGACAAGAACATCATTCTCCCCCCCGAGCGACCCAATGTCACAACCAATCCCCTCCCAGCACACAACCAAGATCCACCCAAAAGAATCAATCTTATCCAAACTGGGGGCGTGTCTTACGACCCTAGTATCTATATTACCCCCTCTCACCTACCCAAGCCGGAGGTGATCCTTCCTGATAGCACGGACTTGTGCATGATGGACACCTCCACACCCCAACCTGAGCCAAAGGTGGTGACCACCGAGAATAGAACGGGGCAGGCTTTTGAGGAGAGCGAAACAGTTGAGTCTGGGGTGGAGCAAACTGAGAATTTAGCTGGCAGAGCTTATGATCCGAGTGGATATATCTTGTCAGTAAGTCAATCGAAGCTGAGTGCGGGGCTGTTGCCAGAGGCTGAATTGTGTATGATCCGGGGGGACAAACTTGAATCAGCAGGGGATGATCTGACAACGGTGGAAGAGGACTTCGCCGACCTCCAGTTTTTCAACGATCAGGAATCAGGGGATGCATCAGTCAACTGGTTTGAATACGAGGAGTCAGCAGAAGTCGTCGGATGGTTGGATGATCAGCCCGATATAGTGGAGTTTCAACCAGAACAGAGCCCGGCAGGGGCGAGGGTAGCAACTGTGGCCGGAAGGGCCGAGGATCAGATTGAATTGCCGGAGAGCGCCGGTACGAAGAATTCCGCTCGGGACCAAAACATTTTGAAAACTGAACAACTGACATTGGAGGAACAAGGAAAGAGATGGGATTCTGAGAGGATCCGAAAAGCAAAGAATCATGAGGAATTTGAAAGTGCTGCGAGCACGAAAACTGAACATGCTGTGAGCATGTGGGAGGAAAATGCTGAGAGCGCAAACAAGCCGGAACCAGACAGGTGCCTGCTAGATGCTGATGGAATGTGGTGGGAAGATGACGATTTGTATCTTGCCCACACAGACGAAGACTGGGCAGGAGGCCAACCAGACAGCACTTGGTACCTTGAGGAGGTGGACCACATGACCAGAAGTGGGCGGTACTTTAAGCCCCCACACCTTGATCAACCCGAGGCGTCAGGAAAAGATAAAGAGGCAGAGAAACAGAGAGAGAAGCAAGTTGAAGAAGAGGCTGTACTGAAGCAGCTAAAGAAAATACAGGCAGACATCTCCATCTGGGGACTGCTTATGGCTTCAAGGGTGCACAGGCAGGCTGTCCTATCTGCCATGGACAAAGCCAAACTCTCCATCGAAACTACGCCAGAACAGTTAGTTGGGCTGGTCTTTCCGGGAGGAGGTTCCCCGGCATTGACCTTTTCAGACAGGGAATTGCCGCCTGAGGGCGTGGATCATAACAGACCTCTCTACATCTCTGTAGAATGCAGGGACAAATGGATTCCGGTGGTACTTGTTGATACCGGGTCCGCTATCAATGTCTGTCCAGCCAGAACGGCGTATGCAATTGGGTTAAAGCCTGCGGACTTCACACCGACCACTCAAGTAATCAGAGCCTACGACAATACAAGCAGGGATGTCCTGGGGACAGTAAAAATCCAAACCAAGATTGGGCCGGGACAACACGAAGTAGATTTTCATGTCTTGGAGGTCCCTGCATCTTTCAACATGCTTTTGGGGCGACCCTGGTTGCATCAGGTGAAGGCCGTCTCATCTACTCTACATCAAATGGTGAAGTACCCCTACGGAAAGGGAGTAGCCATTGTTTTTGGGAACTCATCAATCCATCCCCCTCCGGAGGTATCTACGCCAGTCCTTGAGATTGAACACGGCATGGAGGACATGTTCATATCGGGATTTACTTTGGCTGAGGCCCGGATAGTACAGAATATCATGGCTGTGAATGAGGGTTTGTATGTCAGCGCTCAAGCCGTCTACCTCATGAATAAGCTACAGCATATCCCAGGGATGGGATTGGGAAGAAGCGGCAGGAAGGGAGTCGCAGCGTTGGCCGAAATGCCACACAATCCACATACCTTTGGACTGGGTTATCTGCCCACCAAAGAAGACTGGGCGAGGAAAGGAAAGGAAATGGCCGGCAGAGCCAGGGCGAAGCAGGCTGGGAAGCCTTTTGATCTAATGCACAGGCCCATCTGGGGTACCCTGAACGGACGCTTCGCCCGGGAAGGGGAAGATTTTCCATTTTGCGGCTTCCCAGAGCCATGGTTCAACGCGGAGAGGAAGCGCGTACCAGGCTTCGAAATCTTCTTCGACCTGCAACTATCCGGGGATGACGTTGCCACAGAGCAGACAGACCCAACAACTGAGGCTGAGCAGAATAAGGCAGCAGAGCCCGAGGGCATTGAATTGGAAATGGGGGTAGCACTGGCAAGTCTCCTCTCAGATCCTCTGATCGACCAAGATTGCTTGGGGAATAACGCCGTGGTTTCCATGATTGGGAATGAAATGGCCGCGAGCCAACCAGCAGCTATTTTGGATGCATCGATCGCACCCTCCCTCACTTGGCAGTATGAGGAGGGATTCTTATCCAGCAGCACCGGGTCAGGTAGTGAGCCGGAGTCTGATTCCACCGAGTCCTGTGAGTCGGAATCAGATTCCAGCTCGACTGAGTCTGAGTCTGGTACTCTTGGGGGTGTCAACCCGGATGCCACAGTCCTGTCCAGGTCGTCTTTTTCCTTTTCTTTTGAGTCTGTTGTAACAGAAGAATTGGACGATTTGGATGAACTTAATGAGAATGAGGTGAATGTGGTTTCCGAGTACTTTTCTGTGCCCCTAATTTATTGCTTAAATCAGGACTTTCAAAATTTTGATCAAAACGACGAGGACGAAGTTCCTCCGGTTTTACAACGACTAATTGAGCAAGAGCAAGAGAGGTTTGTTAAGCCCTTAATGGATGAAATCATTTTTGTGAATATTGGTACTGAGGAGGACCCGCGGCTGGTCCAGATCGGGTCCACGCTGTCTTCAGAGAAACGCGAGCGCTTAGTCGCTTTATTAAAAGATTTCAAAGATGTTTTCGCGTGGTCCTACGAAGACATGCCTGGGATCGATCCGGAGATTGTACAGTATCGGATCCCCCTTGACCCCGAGGCCCGACCTGTCAAACAGAAGCTCAGAAGGATCCGCCCGGATTGGGCTCTTAAGATCAAGGAAGAGGTCACCAAGCAAATTGACGCAGGCTTCCTGCTAGTCTCTGAATATCCGACTTGGTTGGCCAATATTGTTCCGGTGCCAAAGAAAGATGGCAAGATCCGGGTGTGCGTAGACTTCAGGGATTTGAACCGAGCCAGTCCGAAGGATGATTTTCCCCTACCGCACATCGATGAGTTAGTGGACTTCATAGCAGGGCATGCATTGCTCTCATTCATGGATGGCTTTTCAGGGTATAACCAGATAGTGATGGCGCCGGAGGACAGGGAGAAGACTGCATTCACCACCCCGTGGGGGACATACTGCTATCGGGTCATGCCGTTTGGGTTGAAAAATGCTGGGGCTACTTATCAACGGGCCGTGACCACAATACTACATGATATGATCCACAAAGAGGTTGAGGTGTACGTGGACGACATGATTGTCAAGTCCAAAGAAAGAGAGGGCCACTACACCGCCTTGCACAAGTTTTTCCAAAGGATCAGGGAATTCCGGTTGCGGCTAAACCCTCAGAAATGTACGTTTGGTGTTACAGCGGGAAAAATGCTGGGGTTTCTGATTACACAAAGGGGCATCGAGGTCGACCCTTCCAAAATCAGGCCATCCTAGAAATGCCCCCACCAAGGACTGAAAAGGAGGTGCGAGGCTTTCTGGGTAAAGTGCAATTCATAAGACGGTTTATCTCAAAATTAACCTTGACTTGTGAACCACTTTTTGGTCTCCTGAAGAAAGGAAAGAAGTTCCAATGGGACGGCCGATGTCAAGCTGCATTTGAAAAGATTAAAGAATATCTACAGAACCCGCCCGTTTTATCACCACCAGAACCGGGGAAACCGTTGATTTTGTATCTGTCAGTGACTGAAACCACAATGGGCTGCATGCTTGCACAAGAATCAGAAGATAAGGTGGAAAAAGCCATCTATTATTTGAGCAAGAAAATGCTGGAGTATGAGACCCGATATACGCCGCTGGAAAAGGCTTGCTTAGCTATGGTATGGGCTACCAGGAAGCTGCGGCACTACCTGTTAGCTCACTCTGTAATGTTGGTTTCACGTCTCGATCCCATCAAATATCTTTTCGAGAAACCAGCGCTTACGGGTAGGCTAGCTCGCTGGTTGCTGTTGCTCTCCGAATTTGATCTTACATATGTGACGCGCAAGTCAGTGAAAGGAAGAGTGGTGGCAGAGTTCCTTGCCGACCACCCGGTCGAGGGGGATGAGGCAGTTGAGTATCTATTCCCAGATGAAGCAATTTTGCATATCGACGAAGAAACTTGGACGATGTACTTTGACGGAGCGTCAAAGTAACATGGGTATGGGATAGGAGTGTTGCTGATAGCACCCGACAACTCCCGTATCCCTCTAGCCTTCAAACTCCGGTTCAAAGTCTCAAATAATGAAGCAGAATATGAGGCGTGCATCGCTGGTTTAGAAACAGCCCTGGAACTAGGGGCGAGACGGCTGGATGTCATTGGGGATTCGAATCTTGTTGTGTCTCAAGCTAAAGGAGACTGGAAAGTAAAAGAAGAAAATATGATAATGTATCACCAGACCTTGGACTTGCTGATTCCTCGGTTTGAAAAGTTAAATTTCGCTCATCTACTAAGAGAGAACAACAAGTTCGCAGACGCCTTAGCAACTCTATCATCCATGATAGACATCCCGTGTGGAGTCCGAATGCGTCCAGTCATCATCGACCAGAAATTTGTACCTGCTTATGAGTCGATTGCAACCATAGATGAAGTTCAGGACGAACACCCCTGGTACTACGATATCTGGAACTTTTTAGAGAAAGAAGCATACCCGCCAGGGGTGAATGCCAAAGACAAGAGGGCAATCAGAAGAATGTCGGTTCAGTTCATCATCTGTGGGGGTAAGCTGTATAGAAGAGGTCATCTGGGAATGCATAAACTGTGTGTGGATGCAGAAGAGTCAAGGCGTCTGATGGAAGCCATCCACGGGGGTGAATGTGGTGCACATATGAATGGGGTGATGTTGGCGCGGAAGATCCTTAGACAAGGTTATTATTGGTCCACCATGGAGGAGGATTGTATTAGTTTCGTCAGGCGATGCCACAAATGCCAGATTCATGCAAATCGTATGAACATTCCGCCGTCAAAACTGTACAACATGACTTCACCATGGCCGTTTTCTGTCTGGGGAATTGATGTAATTGGAGCTGTTACGCCGAAGGGGTCGAACGGGCATGAGTTCATCCTCGTAGCGATAGATTATTTTACAAAGTGGGTTGAGGCCCAATCTTACGCGGTGTTGAAGGCTTCACATGTTGCAAAATTCATCAGAAACAACATTATCTGCCGCTACGGAGTCCCAAATGAAATAGTTTCTGACAATGGTTCCCACTTCAAAAAGGAGGTGATTGATTTGTTGGAGAAATACAATGTGGCTTTTCATAAGTCGTCTACTTACCGGCCACAAACCAACGGAGCAGTTGAGGCCGCCAACAAGAATATCAAGCGTATATTGCAGAAGATGGTGGAAACCTATCGGGATTGGCCAGATAAGCTGCCGTTTGCTCTGTGGGGCTACAGGACTTCGATCAGAACTTCTACTGGGGCGACTCCGTACTCATTAGTCTATGGGATGGAGGCCGTTCTACCTATTGAGATTGAGGTTCCGTCATTGCGAGTATTGGCCGAGTGCCAGATAGCCGAAGCGGATTGGCAGCAAAACAGATTTGAGGAACTCATGCTTTTCGATGAAAGAAGGTTGAAGGCACTGTACCATGTTCAGGGTTATCAACGCAGAATCGCCCGGGCTTTTAACAAGAAGGTTAAGTCCAGGAATTTAAAAGAAGGAGATTTGGTGCTCAAGGACAACCGAGCTCCTATCCACGACCCAAGGGGCAAGTTCAGACCTAATTGGACTGGTCCTTACATCATCAAGTCAATCTGGTCAGGTGGAGCTGTGGTTCTGATGGATCTAGATGGCTTGGAGTTTTCCCAACCGATCAATATGGACAAGTTGAAGAAATACTACCCCTGAGAGGCTCGCTAGGCCGAAAACCCGAAAGGGCGACCTAGGCAAAACTCAGAGCATAGAAAATTTGAAATTATAAAAACTGAGCTCGCAAGGTTGAAAACCCGCAAAGGGCGGCCTTGGCAAAAGTTAGAACGCAAAAGGAGAGTAAAAATACCTGAGCGAACCTAAGCCTGAACTACGTAAGGCTTGATTCCCATCTTTGGGATACGTAGGCAGCTTCATCTTGAAGTTCAGTCACAATCTTTTCCCCGATCAACTTTGTCCATTTTGATCATCTCAGTCATCTTTATTCATCAGCATTTGTTGTGATCTCCGGTACAGTGCTATTCAAACTAGGGGCAACTTTCCGTTGCGATGAAGTGCTGCGGCACCATTCAAACTAGGGGCAACTTTCCAGTTGCTAGGATTCGGGGTTGTGCATCTTAGTGACAGATCTCAGGTGTGTCCAGTTCTGATCCATACCGAAAATAGTTTTGAAAAGTTTTAATAAGAGTTGACTTTGTTCAAATTAATCTTTTTACAACTAAGACCATTTTTGGACCAAAGCGGAAAGTTTTCAGTACCACAACCTTCAATTTCATTGATTTCAAAACAGAGTTCTCTCGCTCTTGCATACAATCGAAGTTGCTTTTTTATTACATTCATAACGAAAACTTGAAAGTACTAATAAAGCAATAAATCTGGGGCACAGTCCAGTCAGGTGTCTCTGCGCCCCCTCCCAGAGCTGGTTGAAGCCTCTGATGCCAACTTAGGCCCAACTTGTGCTTCTTCGTTGAGCCAATCCCAGCACTCATCAGACAAAGTGCAACTGAAGACAGGGGCAGGGGCCAGAAGCTCTCTAACTCTCCATGCTGCGGTCTGTCGAGCCAGCTGTGCGCCTCGGACTGGGAATGTAGCCGGATACTCTATCCCCTCTGGTGGGCAAGTCTGATCATGGCCGAACTGGCGCAGAATACGGAATGGGAAATAGAATACACAGTGAGTCAAGCCGATCAGACAGATCCCGGTGTCCTGGAACATGCTGTAGCTCATCGCTGGAAGATTAAGCCAGGGACAGCGCCACGCAATGCGATCTGCCGATAAATTGCACATCCATTCAAACCACCAGCTCTCGTCAGGAGCATTGACTAGGCGTTGCCGAAAGAAGTAGCCACGGGCTGAATAAGCAGGGCAAGAGTCCACAACTTGCAACTTATCCATCAACCATATCTGGGGAGGGATGAAAAATGAGAGAATAAAGAATAGAGAGATGTGCGATGAGAGAAAAGTGAGATAAGGGTTTTGTGAGAAAAACCGAGCCTGAGGGCCGAGTGATGTGAGTAAATATACATGTGAGCTTGGGTGGGGAACATTACCTGCAGCAGTAGTGGACTCCCCGCAAACCTGGTTGTCTCCTGACGGTAGAAGGCATCTAGACCCATCAGTGTCTCGGCCAAAGTCATGGCAATACAACTCTTTCCTTCTCTCAAGCCTTGAGCAACTTCAATCAAGTGGATGTTAGCTCCTCCGGAGCCCGAGACAAACAGAAAATGGGATAGTAGGCACAAGCAGAGGGCATGCTGTCGGAAACCTTGCCAATAGTGGTCGCTGCGGTCACCAGCATCGGAGAATCGGTAAATCAGGCTCGGGATGTCCAGCATCCCATTACCAATCAGAGATCGAGCATCATGCGCGTTAAGACCGCACATCCGCCCTAAAGCTTGGGCATGACCGAAACGAGATTGAGGCAAGATCTCTTCTGAGCGTCCGGACTCCATCAAAACTTGAAAATCTTCAAAGGTAGGACATACCTCTTGCCCGCCAAAGCTAAAGACGTGCGTCACCGGGTTCCAAAACCTCGCCGCGGCAGAGAGGAAAGGAAGATGCAGCGGAGTCCGGCTTAGCGTGAATAGTGCATTCAAACCAAAACCTCGAAAATTCAACTTCTCCGAGCCATCTAGAGAAGAAATCCAAGAAGTGAGATTTTCTGTGAGAAATGCCTCCATTTTGGTGAGGAAAGATGATGAAATGAATAAGTTCCAAGAGTGGGGCTTTTATAGAGAGGCAAAACACTATTCAAAGGACACGTGTCACATTTTTGGCGGATGTGGGGGGGGTGGCCGGCCGGCCACCTATCCTAGTAGGCCGGCCACCTTTTGGTTTTCAACTTCAAAATGTTTTCGGCCTCGCATTGGTCCTGTTTTGCTCGCCGGAAGAGAGTTTGAAGCACTGTCACGCATCGGGAATGTTGAAGGCCTCAATTTCTCTCAGTTTTGGATACATTCCGTCATCCAGACTGTCCGTCTGAAGTATGCTTTGTTTTGCTTATCGAGTTGTTGTTTTGCTTATCGAGTTGTAAGTTTTGTCGAGCTGTCGCATTTTGTGTTTTGAGTTGTTACTTTTTGCTTACACAACTTTGTTAAGTTTTGTCTGCTGAGTCGTTAACATTATTGTATTTTGTTTATCGAGTTGTAAACTTGCTAAGAACCTGTTATTTCTTAGTGAGTCAATTTGTTTTTATTTGTTGCGTCGGTTCATTACCTGACCCGGTAAATACATGAGGCACATTTTCATTCAATTCCACTTTGTGCGAAATAATGCGATGCAATGCCAAGAACTTCACATACAACATCTTTTCAAAAAGCTGTTTCATTCCATCATGTTTTACAACAAAATAAAGGTACAAGTTTTACAGAAAATAAAACTGCCTAACAATGTGCAAAGTGCTACAAACTACTAGCCAAAAAGTAAAATAAAGCAGGGAATAACATCAGTGCCCTCGGGAACGGGAAAGGGGAGGTCCTCTCATCCTCTTCTGCGGGATAATCTCTGCATCATCATCACCATCTGGATCGGAGCTGTCATCCTCCGGATCCCCCTCAGGCTCGTCTCCGCTCCCGGAACCAAGACCGGAGCCTCCTTCCCCAGGAGATGTCTCTGATACATGGCCTGCGACCTCCTCCTCCTCCTCCTCGACAATGGGTGCCCTGCGTCTGCGAGACGACCCTGCTCCTCGAGCTCCTCGGTAAGGCCTGGATGGCCCAGCTCCTCGAGTCTCTGTACCTCGAGCAGGTCTAGCACCTCGACCTCTCTGAGAAGGCCCTGGTGGCCCGCCCCGTGTCGAAGCATATACGGGAGGCATCTGAAAATGAAAGGTCCAAATACATCAGTTCAAGCATAAAAAGCAGATGCAAGTACAGTACATGAGTGGGGTGTGTGTCAGATGTGCTCTACACAGCCTATCAATACAGCAGAATGTTCAAAGCCAGTATGTCATCGGGAGTATGCTAAATACAGGAAAGATGAACAGTACCTGCACGCCCATAAGGGCCAGCTGTCCCTCCCTCCGTAGGATCATGCCCTCGAATGTGGCCAGCATCCCGAGCAGCTCATCTGTATACTCAACCGGAGGCTGTAAATGCAAATGCAAAAACTATCAGTAAGGGAATGAATGTCCAAATATCTAACTGATAAATCAAAGCTGAAAAACATACCGGGGGCGAATCAGGGTCTCTGATATATCTGTGGTCAGGCAGAGGAGGCTCTAATGGAACCTGGTAAGGCGTCCCATACTGCCACCCCCGTCAACTCTGTCGGCATATCTGGCCATCCGGGATGATCGAGAGTCGGAGGAATCGAACTGCCTCTACCTCTAGATGTGCCAGCCCTGCTAGAAGAAGGGATGTCTGTAGCACGAGCGTGACTCGAAGATGGTGCACCAGTGGACCTCCGTGCCGGAGCCCGTACTCCCGTCAAGGGGGGCATCAAATATATACGGCGGTAGGTGGCGTAGCTCCCCTCAAGGAGATGTAATAACGCATCACTGCCCTGCATAGCACTACTGACCTCCTCAGGAGATAATCTATCAGCAGTCCGCATGGTGTCTGGAGGCACAGCAGGAGGGTCCTGAGAATTCCCCCCCCATAGCTGGCGCTGGAAGCGTTCCCCCAGGAACCAGACTCTACCCACTGGTCCCTCGAGCAGGAACCTATACTGGGAACTAGTCGACCCCCCGGGGTACTGATCCTCGAGATCATCGCCGAAGATTGCCCAAGGCTGCCAAGTGATCTGCGGATAACCAGTGCATAAGTCAATCAGAAATCAGAACATACAAAGCAGATCAAAGATGAAAATGGAAAAAGAACTGAGAGTTCTAAAATACCTCTGTCGCTCGAACAGTGTCGAAGTACTGCCGCAGAGAGAAGAGAGTCTCTCGAGGCCTCGGCAAGTGCTCGCCCTCAAACATCAATGAATACGGGGTCATAGGAGGTCCTGTCACCTCCATCTCCGGGGCTAATGTGGGAAAATATGCATATACCCATAGCTGAGAAAAGCAGTGCGGGATGTGAATACAAGGTGCTAAAGGCAGAATACAGAGTGCAAAGTGCGCCGTGCGTGCAGTGAACAAGTAATGAGAAGCAAAAATGTAAATCAAAAGGACAGAATGTACCTCCCAGGTTCTCCAGTAGCCGCCAAGTAAATCTCCCCGCCCGCGAGAGACTGCGCTCATGTAACAATAAAGGGTAGCCAGGCCAGCGCCGCCCCAATCATACTGACCGACCTGTGATAGGTCTACCAGAGCGCTCAGTAGATATAACCCTACCATGTTCCCTCTATCAGCGAACAAGGTGGTGCCGAGGAGATACATGAGAAAACCGCGGGCATACTGCTCCGCCTCCTCAGGAGTACCGGGCTCCATCTGTGGCCGCCGGAAGTGCAAAGCAAACCAGGAGTATCGGACTCTCCCCGAACCTCTGTCTACAGGCGGGTGTGTCCCCAATAGGTGCATCCAAGCAGCCTCCCACTGGCCCATATCCTCGTCATAGGGAATGGGTACACCGCCTACGTCTAGGCCGGTGAGTATAGCGAAGTCCAGCGAGGTCATGGTCATATCCCCGGCCGCAGAAAAATGGAAAGAATTGGTGGTGTCCCACCATCTCTCCGCCAGAGCAGCAAAAAGAGTCCTACTGATGAGGCAATGAGATAACCCTCTGCAGAATGGCCCGAATCCTGCAAAGTCAACCAAGCCCCGGACAGCTTCCGGAAGCTCAAAATACCACTCCCTCGCGGTGACGGAGCCGTACCCTCGCACTGTGCGAGAGTGAACCTGCATTTAGAATAAATGCGTAGATCAGCAAATGAAGTGAAAATGAGCTGTGTGCAAATGAAGTGTTCTGGGCTGCGTGTTCAAAATTCAGCTAAATCAGTGGACTGTGTGTTCTACTCCAAATCAGTGGGCTGTGTGTTCGCTTCAAAAGTTTGGGACTGTGTGTTCTACTCTTAATCAGTGGGCTGTGTGTTCGCTTCAATCAGTGGGCTGTGTGTTTGCTTCAAAAGTTTGGGACTGTGTGTTCTACTCAATCAGTGGGCTGTGTGTTCGCTTCAAAGTTTGGGACTGTGTGTTCTACTCTCAATCAGTGGGCTGTGTGTTCGCTTCAATCAGTGGGCTGTGTGTTCGCTTCGAATCTGAGCTGTGTGTTCAGTGCATCAAAGTTTAGGGCTGTGTGTTCTACTTTTAATCAGTGGGCTGTGTGTTCGCTTCAAAGCTGGGCTGTGCGTTCAGAAAATCTGAGTTTTGGGACTCCGTGTTCTACTCAATCAGTGGGCTGTGTGTTCGCTTCAAGTTTGGGACTGTGTGTTCTACTCTCAATCAATGGGCTGTGTGTTCGCTTCAATCAGTGGGCTGTGTGTTCGCTTCAAAAGTTTGGGACTGTGTGTTCTACTCTCAATCAGTGGGCTGTGTGTTCGCTTCAATCAGTGGGCTGTGTGTTCAGTGCATCAAAGTTTAGGGCTGTGTGTTCTACTTTTAATCAGTGGGCTGTGTGTTCGCTTCAAAGCTGGGCTGTGCGTTCAGAAAATCTGAGTTTTGGGACTCCGTGTTCTACTTTTAGTCAATATGTGCTGTGTGCTCATTTTCAACTTCGGGCTGTGTCTTCGGTGAATCAATGTTTGAGCCGTGTGTTCAATTTCTAATTAATGTGCACTGAGCGTTCTCAATTGTTCAATGTGCCAGGTGTTCATGAAATTCAAGCGGCTTAGTCACATGCTCAGGATGCAAGTACTATGTCGTAAGCTAAACTGCGTGTCTAAGCATGGCAAAGTATGAAATGCACGAGGAATACAGAGACTAAAGTAAAATACCTCTGCATCATAAGAGAGGTGCTGCTCTGGCTCTCGTAGGAGAAGATCCCCTGGTACTCGGTCGTTAAACTCAGTGAAATGACGAAAAGTGGCCCGCGGAAGCCTATGAACCGCTGGGGCATATCGATCGGGAATGAAAGGGCGAACTCTCGGAGGCAATGCCATAATGTCAAAGTCATCTCCGGCGCCGGGAAAACCTCCGCCGTGAGGGAAATGGCCCGCCATGTCGAGAAATCTGCAAAGAGGAGCAAAAATGAGCAAACTGGGCCAAAGTTGGAAAAAGTCAACAAAAGTCAACTCTCGGGAAACGAAAAAGTCAACAAAAGTCAACTCCCGGGAAAATTTTCCAAATAATGAGACAAATTTACCTCAAGTGATGATAATGAGAAGAGAAGCTCCAAAATCAAAATTTAGTCGGCTTAAAGTGCTTAACGCGGGAAGATTTCGCAGAAACAACTTGCGTGGGAGGCCGAGGGGCGCGTATAAAATGCAGATCTGAGAGAGAAAATGGATTAGAGAGCAAGAGGAGAGAATTTCACACTTGGGGGAGTGATTTCGGATGGCATTGGAGGTGTGTATATATAGAAAATGCCAAAATGACCAAAATGCCCCTGCTTTTGGCAGGTGGCCGGCCGGCCACCTAACCTGGCTGGCCGGCCATGTCCTTTTTCTCCCATGGCCGATGGCCTCTCCAAGGGCAACCACCTGGCCGACCATGCTCCCCACCCCCTCCCCTACCTCTCTGCAAATTTTGAGGAAAATCGGAGTTCCCGGGACCTGAAAAAGTTGAAGAAAAGTGCACTTTCTGGCACCGAATTATTCCGCTGGAACTTTAACTGCAATTCCTGACATGTGTCTCGTCATTATTCATCAAAATTAGAGTGTATCCTTTTTAAACATGTTGTGACCTCTCCGGGAGGTGAATCAGAGGCCGCGATTGAGTTGCCGTCGCCGAAATGCGCGTTTTCCGGTTCATCATTTCATGTCAAATGGGCATCCTGATTTATGTTCGTTTTGCTTTATTCGGCTCATAATTCGCATTCTCATGAATGTTTTGCATTGTCATGCATGATTCCTTGGTGTACAATACTTCTATGCTTGAACATGCGTTGCCACGCATTATCTTCTCTCGCGTTATGTTGCATTTGTTCACCTACACTGTGTGTGTCAGACTTTTGGAATCATAGGAATCACATTGGATATATGTTGTTAGCATATTGTTCCTGTTGGATTTCATTCTTTTGCAGGCACGATATTGTATGTACGGTTCATTTGAGGCTGGTGCGACCAGACGAATCGCGCAGGTATCGTATCTTCTCCGTGTGAGACGCGACGAGAATTGAATAATTCTCCGCATTCCTAACTGCATGAAATGTAGTTGTTTGCTTTGCATTCTTGCTTAAAACTGTTGCATCTATTTGTCAATACCTGCTTCATTATAGCTTGTTGCACTTGCATGATCATCTGGCTCTGTGCATATCATTTGCATCTTGCCCCTTGCCTGCGGGCCTGCCTACGGGCATACATCTGTTCATCTCGTATGATTGTCTAAGTCTTCGGCCTTGTCAAAAATGGGTCGTCTCTGGGCTTTGACATTCACTCACGTCATTTCATGACTTTGAGCTCTGTCAAAGAGGGGCAACTGTAGACACCCCATTTTTGACCGACCTTAAGACTCAGACGTCACCGATTGAGCGCTCGGTGATGTTGCATATTGTGCTCGTTCAGAAGTCTCAGAGTCGCGGTCGTGCGCCCTGCCTCCAAACTTCCGAACCCTCTTCTGTGCCTTGTCTCGGTTTGCAAACCAGACTCGGTTTTCTCTGTTTTCTTTCCTGAGGAAAGGGAGTGGTCCGGTAGGCTATCTCCCGGTGGCCGTGAGCTACGTTTCGTGGCCGTAGGCCATTTTGCCCATTTCGGAGCCCGGTTCCCGGTTTTCGGAGCCGTTAGGCCGTGTGCCTCGGCTCGGGACCGCCCAACCATCTCCGTCTTCTCCGGTTTTTTGGCAGAGACCTCTGTTTTAATGTTCCGAGGAACACTGGGGCCCCTGATGCCCACTTCGTGGCCGTATGCCACTTCCGGTACCTGTAGCCAGTTTTCGGGACCCCAAACTGCGCGGTTTTGGTCCCGAGCATTCATTTCGCATCCGCTTTCTCCGGTTTTTGGCAGGTACCTCTGTTTTGTCATTCCGAGGGACACTAGGGTCGCAGATACCCACTTCGCTGCTGAACACCACTTCCGGCATCAGATGCTCATTTTCGGGATCCCGAATTGCTCGGTTTTGGTCCCGAGCATTCATTTCTCATTTGTTTTTGTTCAAACTTGGCAGGTACCTCTGTTTCAACATCAGGAAGATCACTGGGGGGTGAGAAGCCAGCAATTATCCCAGATAACCAGTTTCGCTCCTCCGGAGCCCGTTTTTCTCACTTCCAGGCCAATGTTGAACACCCTGGGGGTATTTTCTTCCAACCAAAGCTGCATATTTGTGATGAGGGGACATGGGAGGACCCTAAACAAGCATGGTCGGCCAGAAACTTGGAGGTTAATTTTTGAGCCTCTTCTTCAAGCTCTATGTTGTGGCTCCTGCTTCAATGTTGCCAAATTCCAACCTTGGATTCTTGTTCTACACATCTTGGAGGACACAAAAAGTTGGTGGTCGGCCAGAAATTGTGAAGTTCATTTTTGAGTCTCTTCTTCAAGCTCTATGTTGTGACTCCTGCTTCAGAGTTGCCAGATTTCAACCATGGGGCCTTATTCTACACACTTGGGAGGACCCTAATGTATACTGGTCGGCCCGAAATTCAACACTTCATTTTTTGGGGGTGGCTGGCCGGCCACAAGGGGTGGCTGGCCGGCCATGGAGGGTGGCTGGCCGGCCACCTTGCAGAAAAATACCTGGCCGGCCAGATTCTTGCTTTCCAGCTCAGGACAGATGTCCGGATATTTTGTTCAAAATATCACCCCATCCGGGGGATATTTCAGGAGGGAGGGATTGTCTCCATTTCCCTCCCACTCTACACCTTGTTTTGCCTATTAAAGGGGCTGGGGAGCTCCTTTGCCTAGGTTACAAAATTTGTCTTCAAGAACACTTAAGCAAAAACCCTAATCTCCATAGCCAAAACCTCCAAAAAAGCTTCAAGTCTTGCTTGATTTCTTCACCAACACCTAGCCTCACCATTCCAACTTCGATTCCAGCAGCTAGGAAGTGAATTTCAGAGGTTGAGAAGCTACAAATCAAAGCCAAGAAGCAAAGAAAGACAAGTCTTCAAGGGTAAGTATTCAAAACCAACTTTTAGGGCTTTTTCTTGATCTTTTTTTATACTCTAATTGGTGGAGAATTGGGGCTCCAACCCCTACTGCTTTTGTGCTCATTTTGAGCCCCTCTACAACATTGTAGAAGGGCTCAACTTCATTTGGTATTTCTATATACTAGTTCCTTCAATATTCACCAAGTTTGTCACATTTTTGCATGCTAAAATTGACCTATTTGTGTTGGTTTTTAGGGGTCCGACCCCTACTGCTTTCTTGCTTATTTTGAGCCCCTCTACAACATTGTAGAGGAGCTCAACTTCATTTGGCCATTGTATATACCATCTCCTTCAAATTTCATCAAATGTGCCACATTTTGTATGCAATTTTTGACCTATTTCTATTTGATTTTGGGACTTCGACCCCTACTGACTTTGGTCTTATTTTGACCCCCTTTACACATTTCATGAAGAAATTTTGGTCATTTGATGTATAGATAGCATGTCTCTTGTTATAACCTCTTTTGAGCTCCATTCTGCATGGAATTGTTAGCATGATTTTATTCTGATTTTGGGGTTTCCATAAACTGAATATATGCTTATTTTTGGGCCCTCTTCAGTGTTGTAGAAGAAAGTTTTTCCATTTGAATTTTCTATACACTACTTGCTTTGTAAATCTTCTTTTTTACCGTATTCTTGCGAGCTATTGTTGATCTATCTATGCTTGCATTTTGGCCAAGTTTGTTACTGAAATAAGCCATTTTTGGGACTGCCTTGCTACTGTTCTTGCTTCCATGATCATATTTTGCATGTATAGCATGGCTATAGGCCATTTCGGGGCTTAATTTCACATTTTCGGGATGATTGCATGCTTCGGGTGTCATTTCGAATTGTTTCGGGGCTGTTTCCCCCTTTATTTAGGTGCTGAAATTCCATTGCCATGCTTGCATATCATTTCCCATGTCATTTCATGCCTTCATGCATTGCCTCGGTTTGCGTGTCCGTGTGCACGCACTTCGAGGCACCTCGTTTTTATCCGCCGGCAGCCTATGTGAGTGTGGTTGAGGCCCTCTCATGTTGGCGTAAGCCCAATTTGCATTTTCATGCTTGTATGCCATTGTCTCGGTTTGTGTGCCCGTGTGCACGCATTTCGAGGCACTTTATTTTTATCCGCTGGCAGCCTATGTGAGTGCGGCTGAGGCTCCCTCATATTGGCGTAAGCCCATCACTGCATTCCGTATGCCATTTTATGCATTTCTCGGTTTGCGTGTCCGCGGGCACGCATTTCGAGGCAACTTCGTTTTTACCCGAGGCAGCTTATATGAGTGCGGCTGAGGTCCTCTCATGTTGGCGTAAGCCCAATTTGCATTCCGTATGCCATTTCATTTCATTTTAGCATCGCCTCGGTTTGCGTGACTGTGGGCACGCATTTCGAGGCACTTCAGTTTTATCCGATTTGCATTTTAGCATCTCCGTCTCGGTATGCGTGCCCGTGTGCACGCATTTCGAGGCACTTTGGTTTTATCCGATTCGCAATTCATATCTCTGCCTCGGTTTGCGTGCCTGTGTGCACGCATTTCGAGGCACTCTGTTTTATCCGCTTGGCATTGCGTATGCCTCCGCCTCGGTTTGCGTGCCTGTGTGCACGCATTTCGAGGCACTCTGTTTTATCCGATTGGCATTGCGTATGCCTTCGCCTCGGTTTGCGTGCCTATGTGCACGCATTTCGAGGCACTCTGTTTTATCCGCTTGGCATTGCGTATGCCTCTGCTTCAGTTTGCGTGCCCGTGTGCACGCATTTCGAGACATTCTGTTTTATCCGATTGGCATTGCGTATCCTCCGCCTCGGTTTGCGTGCCCGTGTGCACGCATTTCGAGACATTCTGTTTTATCCGGTTTGTATTGCGTATGCCTCTGCCTCGGTTTGCGTGCCCGCGCGCACGCATTTCGAGGCACTCTGTTTTATCCGATTTGCATTTCATCATTGCCTCGGTTTGCGTGCCAATGGGCACGCATTTCGAGGCACCTCATTCTTATCATTCCGGCATCCTATGTGAGTGTGGCTGAGGCCCCTTTCATGTTGGTATAAGCCCATCATTACATTTTGCATGTCATTCCGGCATCCCGTGTGAGTGTGGCTGGGGCCCTCTCATATTGGTGTAAGCCCATCATTGCATTTCGTGCCTTTCATGTCATCGCCTCGGTTTGCGTGCCAGTGGGCACGCATTTCGAGGCATCTTATTTTCATAGCATTGCGCATGCTAGGATTGTATGTTAGTTGCATTTCATGCATACCATGTATTTGCACAGGAAACGAGGCACGTTTCGTACTCCGAGTGACGGAACGGGTCTCAAATCCCAAGTCACCGACACTCCGGATTACCCATGATGGAGTTAGGTTTTGTTGTAGCATTCATGTACATTCATCCTATATTGAGTTGTGCGATCCGACTCCTCGGCCATCATGCATTGATATGCGTGATTGGTGGCACGAGGATCGAGGCATGCATATATTTGTGAAATACATTGCTATGCCCTTTTCCTGCTCTCTGTTGCAGTAAAATCCAGAAACAGCAACTTTTCGGAGTCCGGCACGCATTTCGAGAAACAGTGCAAACAGAGGCTAATTGGGGCATCCCAGTGGATTTCCGCGCAGGCAGCCCAAACATGCATCAATCATCGAATCAAGGCAGCCCCTGGCTTGCACGCCAGTTTACAGCTTTCTTAGATTAATTTGTACATTAATTAGGATTTCTGTATATTCTTTTATTCGGACTGTATTATTTATTCGGACCCTCTGCGCGAGGGCAAAATTGTAATAAGGGTGTGTGAGTGTGGTGTATGTCTTCCAACCCCCATTTCTTTCTCCCTTTTATTTACTCGCTTACAATGGTTAGATATAGGGCATATTTCAATTAGCATACAGTATGACAGCATGTTTGCATCATTCATCTGTTTGCATGCACCGGGCTCGGCGCATCATACAAACTGCATTTGTATTTCAATTCCAAATTGAATACATGTTAGTTGTTGCATTTCACATGCCATGTTTAGAATAGCCGAGCCTGTTATAGTTGCATCTTTGCATGTGTTGCACTAGGCATTCTGTATAATTAGGATCATGCATGATTTCTAATCGGTTTCTGTTTTGGCTTGGAGTACTAGGTGAGTTTTATGCTTTAGCATCCTTGCATGCGTGTGAGTGTTGCCATGACAGCATGCTTACCATGAGGCTATGTGCTTATGTGATATAACTGCCTTGAATGCCTGTGGGTGGAGGTTGAGTTATCTGAATTGGGACAATTCATTGACTGTTTGTTTTAAGCCCACTAGATAGTGGCAACACCATGTTTTCTAAGCCCACCCGAGGGTGGCAAAATCTGCATTTTAAGCCTACCTGCGGGTAGCAAACCATTTCTCAAGCAAACAAACATGAAATGTTTTGTTCCAATTCAGACGGCCCAATCTATACTTGTTTGCTGCGAGCATCACATAGTAACCTAGGCTAATAACCGGAATAAGAACTCACAATGTTTTCAAAAACAGATATCATGGTTAGTAGAGGCCGGTCTTTGACCGGGCGAGCGGGGGTGCCCACGATGTGACCTTCCCCAATCGTACCCAAGTTCCCGAGCCAACTTTGGTGATGACGGACACGTGGCCTTTTGGCACCGAGTCAGGGTTTCCTAAATTTCCCATTTAAAAAATATTTAGGTGGCGACTCTGTTATCTGGCAAAGCAGTCCATGTTTGGCACTTCTTTCAAAAAATCTGTTTTTCTCAAAAACGATTTGCCGGATTTGGACTCTTTGGTTCAAGATTGAGAACCGCAACAAAAATCGAGTCCGAACTGTAGCGAGGTCCCCCGCGGGCGTTGTTACACCAGGGAGCCAGTTGTGCTAGCAGTTTTTGAATGAAACAGTAGTGATTTTCACGCTCTCAGCATTTGCTTCTGCCTTGTGCCAGTTATGCCAGAAGTTCTGAATGAGATGGCAGTATTTGACTAAGAACTCTGCCTTTTCTGTGCCTTAAAGTCATTATAATGACCTGAGTTTTTCAAAACTTTGTGAACACTGCGGTGAAAACAAAGAGGGAGGAATTTCTCGGGATTTGCAAAACTTTGATCAAACTGAGAGAAAGAGGGGCGTGCTAAGCCCTTAATGAATGAAAACATGCTTGTTAATGTGAGCACTGAGAAGGATCCTAGCTTGATCCAGATTGGTTCCACATTGTCTTCCGCGCGAGCGATTAGTCGCTTTCTTAAAAGATTTCAAAAAATGTTTTGCGCAGTCCCGCGAAGACCTGTGTGGAATCGCTCTTGAGATTGTGCAGCTTAGGATCGCCCTCAGCCTTGAGACTCGACCCCCTTTTGCTTTCCGACCTTGAACCTTAACTCAGAATGTTCAACGGTCAACCACCATGTAAGGCCTGTGTGGCTGGATCAGAAGCAGCCCATGAATTAGCAGCAAGAAAATCAGATCAAGAAGACCAGATGTCACCAAAAACAGCTTGCGAAGCTAGGTCGGAAGCATCCTTCGAACTAGGAGCAAAGATGTCAGATGTGCTCAAAGAGCCGAAGATGAGTCCTCTTGTAAATCAACAGCCACTCTCCTGGATACGGATGACTTCAAAACCCTACAACCATTTGGCATGGACCAAGCTACACTTTTACCCTTTGAGAGGCTCGCTGGGTCGAAAACCCAGAAGGGCGACCCAGGCAAAAGTTAGAGCGAGACAAAAAAATATATACAAAAAAAAAAATGCAAAAAGAAAAGAAAAAGAAAGAATGAAAAAAGAAAAGAAAAAGAAAAATGCAAAAAAAAAGAATAAGAAAAAGGAATGAAAAGAAAAAAAAAAAAAAAAAAAAAAAAAAGAGAAAGAAAGAAGAACAAAGCTCGCAAGGTCGAAAACCCGCGACGGGCGCCTTGGCAAAAGTTAGAGCGCAAAATGAGAGGTTAATACACGAGTGTACCTTAACCCCGAACTACGTAAGGCTTGATTCCCATCTTTGGGATACGTAGGCAACTTCATTCTGAAGTCCAGCCGTAAAACACTTCAAATTGATTGTGCCCATGTAATGGTTTTGATCATCTTCGTCTTCTCTGTATCCGAGAATTTGGTTGTGTTCGTCACTCTGAGGACTGACTACAATGCGCTGCGGTGCCATTCAAACAAGGGGCAACTTTCCGTTGCCATTCAATGCGCTGCAGTGCCGTTCAAACAAGGGGCAACTTTCCGTTGCCACGTAGCTCCCCTCAAGCAAGGGGCAATTTTCCTTCGAATCTGAGGTTGTGCATCTCGAGAGTGGGTTCTATGCTCGTTGAGCAGTGGCCGTTTGCAAAAATAGTTTTTGAGAATTTTTAATGAAGTTGACTAATTTTCTCGAAAATTATTCCATTTTTCCAAAAACTGGACCTTTTTCTTGGATCCAAAAAAGGAAAATTTTCAGTGCTCATAACCTAACTTGCATGATTTTGAATCAGAAAATCGAACAAGCGCGTTAATCTAACTCTCATTTTGGTTAAAATTGTTTTAGTAGAAAACCAAAAAAAAAAATGGTCAAAACGATGAACTAGGGGCACAGTTGAGTCAGGTGTTCTGTCTTTTCCCCTTTATCAACGCATTTGCCAGAAAGGGCACCATACTTGCTAGAAAGGGGCACAATGGAAGCTAACCACAAAAAGGGCAGAAAGCTCTTACATCCTCCAAGCAACAAGGTATCAAGCCAAGTGCGAAGCACAAACGGGAATGGATCGAGATATTCCACTCCTTTGTTTGGACACATCTGATTGCATCCAAACTCCCCCACGGAGCATCGTCAACCGATGTCAACTACAGATGTGCTACACACCCAGTTGTAGCGCAACCCCTCTGTGGGAAAGTTCACTGTTGTAAGCAGAAGGAAGAATCTAGCAGAATGCTAGAGGCATGAGCCCGCAATTTCTTGTTTATCCATCAACCACCCAGGGGAGGGATGAAAAACGAGAAATTGAAGAATAGAGAGATGTGCGATGAGAGAAAAAGTGAGAAAAGGGCTTTTTTCAGAAAAACAGAGCCTGAGGGCCGAGTGATGTGAGAATCACAAATGAGAAAGGGTGGGAAACAATACCCGGAGAAACTGGCTCCTCGTGCACCGAGAGGTCTCTTGCCTTTGTAACACAGCTGAGTGTTGTGTTTGTGTGTTTTGTTTGTCTCAATTCTTGTTTTGAGTCGTTTGAGTGTCAATAGATGTGTTTAGGTTGTTTTACCTTGTTTTTCCTTTGTTGAGTTAAGTTTAGGTGGTTCTACCTTTGTGTTCCGTTTTTGAGTCGTTTTGACTGCGGTCAGTTGTAGGCTCAATACCCGGTCAAAAACTCATCTCTCAATTTCAAAAAAATCATTTTGTGCTCAGAGTGTCGTGCCGTTCTCCGTATTTGTGCAAAACAAGATTTTGTTCTTTCAAAAACCGCAAGGTTCAACCTAGGTCACGTGAGAACAGTAAAACCAGGACCTATCTGAAGCTACATGGGTTTCGGACTGCAAAGCAAAAGAAAAAAAGGAAAAATTGAAGCATCTGAGTGTGCTTCAACTTTAGAAAATTCCGTGATTGTATTCCGGATGTACCTTTTCAAAGCCTTGTCAATGCTCCGAAGTATGAGTGTGCCTCTACCTCAAGCGCAAGATCAAGCCTGCTTCAAAGTTATGCACCCTTGCACCCGCATTGTTATGCACTTTTCCACTTGTATTGTCATGCACACCATACTTGCATTTATTTACATCTTGTGTTATTTTCTACCATTTATCCTTTTACGCTGAGCTGCGTTTGGGATCGTTGTCCTCCGAGACTTTCTCAGGTTGAGCCGAGCATGCGCTTGATAGGTTGTTTTTGGACCTCCTCTCACAATTTCAGCGTGGTTTGAGTGTCCCGTTCCTCACACGATTTCAGTGTGTTTGGATTTTATCTCAGGTTGCGTTGTGCGAGCACTTGAGCGGTTGTTTTTGGACCCCTTCTCACGATTTCAGCGTGGTTAGTGTGTTCTTTTCCTCACACGATTTCAGCGTGTTTGGAATCTATCCCAGGTTGCGTTGTAGACGCGCTGGGCGGGTTGTTTTTGGACCTCTTCTCACGATTTCAGCGTGGTTAGAGTGTTCTTTTCCTCACACGATTTCAGCGTGTTTGGAATCTATCCCACGTTGCGTTGTAGACGCGCTGGGTGGGTTGTTTTTGGATCTCTTCTCACGATTTCAGCATGGTTTGAGTGTCACGTTCCTCACACGATTTCAGCGTGTTTGGATTTTATCTCAGGTTGCGTTGTGCGCGCACTTGAGCGGTTGTTTTCGGACCTCTTCTCACGATTTCAGCGTAGTTAGAGTGTTCTTTTCCTCACACGATTTCAGCGTGTTTGGAATCTATCCCACGTTGCGTTGTAAACGCACTGGGCGGGTTGTTTTTGGACCTCTTCTCACGATTTCAACGTGGTTTGAGTGTCCCGTTCCTCACACGATTTCAGCGTGTTTGGATTTTATCTCAGGTTGCGTTGTGCACGCACTTGAGCGGTTGTTTTCGGACCTCTTCTCACGATTTCAGCGTGGTTAGAGTGTTCTTTTCCTCACACGATTTCAGCGTGTTTGGAATCTATCCCAGGTTGCGTTGTAGACGCGCTGGGCGGGTTGTTTTTGGACCTCTTCTCACGATTTCAGCGTGGTTTGAGTGTCCCGTTCTTCACACGATTTCAGCGTGTTTGGATTTTATCTCAGGTTGCGTTGTGCGCGCACTTGAGCGGTTGTTTTCAAACCTCTTCTCACGATTTCAGCGTGGTTAGAGTTTTCTTTTCTTCACACGATTTCAGCGTGTTTGGAATCTATCCCAGGTTGCGTTGTAGACGCGCTGGGCGGGTTGTTTTTGGACCTCTTCTCACGATTTCAGCACGGTTTGAGTGTCCCGTTCCTCACACGATTTCAACGTGTTTGGATTTTATCTCAGGTTGCGTTGTGCGCGCACTTGAGCGGTTGTTTTCGGACCTCTTCTCACGATTTCAGCGTGGTTAGAGTGTTCTTTTCCTCACACGATTTCAGCGTGTTTGGAATCTATCCCAGGTTGCGTTGTAGACGCGCTGGGCGGGTTGTTTTTGGACCTCTTCTCACGATTTCAGCGTGGTTTGAGTGTCCCGTTCCTCACACGATTTCAACGTGTTTGGATTTTATCTCAGGTTGCGTTGTGCGCGCACTTGAGCGGTTGTTTTCGGACCTCTTCTCACGATTTTAGCGTGTTTGGAATTTATCCCAGATTGCGTTGTAGACGCGCTGGGCGGGTTGTTTTTGGACCTCCTCTCACGATTTCAGCGTGGTTTGAGTGTCCCGTTCCTCACACGATTTCAGCGTGTTTGGATTTTATCTTAGGTTGCGTTGTGCGCGCACTTGAGCAGTTGTTTTTGGACCTCCTCTCACGATTTCAGCATGGTTTGAGTGTCCCGTTCCTCGCACGATTTCAACGTGTTTGGAATTTATCCCAGGTTGCGTTGTAGACGCGCTGGGCGGGTTGTTTTTGGACCTCCTCTCACGATTTCAGCGTGGTTTGAGTGTCCCATTCCTCACACGATTTCAGCGTGTTTGGAATTTATCTTAGGTTGCGTGGAACGCGCTCCTGATTGATTTTCTTTGTTCTTCCTCCACTCACGAGTCCAGCGTGGTTGGCGTATGTCATCATTTTGCATCTATTGTACTGTCTGTTGCATTACATCTATTATCTATTGCATCACCTCTATTACATCCATTGCATCGTATCTGTTTTATTGTCTGGTCTAAGAGACCTTAAATCCTCCGGTCTAAGGAGACCTTAAATCCTGCATCATCATTCGCGCTATTTTGCGCATCGTACTTGCATTTCATTGCACTATCTTGTGCACTCTCTGGTCTAGGAGACCTTAAATCCTCTAAAGGTGCAAATCCTTTGGTATTTGTCGTGCCCGAACGACTTCCAGTGGTCTAGTATAGCCACCTGCCTGTGTTAGCAGTGAGTTCCTAGGGGACCAACTGAGACGGTGGAAACTAGAGTTCGAATGGCTCATGCCTAGAGCACAAAGGTTCGGGATTTCCGAGACTAAAGTCTGGTTTAAATACCCAGGGGTATATCCTCGGCTTGAAATCTGTATGGCAGCCCCATAGATTGAGATAGCATCTGTATGTGCCTCAATTCTGGATACTGATCCAACCTAGTATGTCACCCTGTTGGAGAATAGGGAAAGCTGCGACCACAGTCAGGGAGAAAAGTAGTACCTGCAATTCAACCAAGAAGAAGCGAAAGATCCCCAGCAGCATGAGGTAAGTCATTGCCAATTGCCCCTGTAAGGTACCTTTACCTCTTAGTTATTACATTGCATTTTAGCCACTACATTGCAGTGCATTGCATGAATCCTCAATTTTCAAACCGGCTTCGCGTAGCGTATAAGTCCAATTATCAAACCGGCTTCGCGTAGCGTATAAGTCCAATCTTCAAACCGGCTTTGCGTAGCGTATAAGTCCAATTTTCAAACCGGCTTCGCATAGCGTATAAGTCCAATTATCAAACCGGCTTCGCGTAGCGTATAAGTCCAATCTTCAAACCGGCTTCGCTTAGCGTATAAGTCCAATTATCAAAATATTTCTGCATATCATTTTACATCCTGCCCCTGAACTACGCTGGTTTGATTCCTTGCAAAGGGATACGTAGGCAGCCTGCGGGCGCAACCATTTATTTCTCTGTACTTTGTCTGTTTGTCCAAGTCTTCGGCCTTATCAGAAATGGGTCGTCTCTGGGCTTTGACATTCACTCCCGTCACTTCTTGACTTCCGAGTTCTGTCAAAGAGGGGAAACTGTAGACACCCCATTTTTGACCGCCCTTAAGACTTGGACATGACTGATGGTTTAGATGGTGGAGAAAGATGTGCAGGGAAAAAGTTCAGTTTCTTCGGCAAGGAGAGAGTCAAAGCTCAACTTCATACCCCTTTTTGGACCAAAACAGTCTTGATTAAAAGATTTTAGACCTTAAAACCCTCTCTTTCAAAACGTTTTTGAAATAAAGTTTTTACGATGTTCCGAGGCTCGCATTTTGTCAAATGTTGCACTTTTCGGTAAACCGAGCAAGGACAAAGTGGAAATTAATGAAAGAGAGATGAAATCTTTGAAATTTTTTTTAAAACACCTTACTTTGGGGTTTGGAGTTGAAGAAAAGAGGAGAAGATGGAAGAAATCCAGTTGGGGGAGAAAATGGGCATGAACCGTTAAGAAAGAGTCGAGCAGCCCTCGCTGAATCGGGCCTATTTATTTGCATACTTGGAATCAAGCTATAAGGCCACCACCATTGGAAATAAGACTTCCGGGGCTTCATTTTTCACTCAAGAATCTCCTAAAGCCAATTCCGGACGGGGGAGATAGGGTTGATTGAAGTAAGGCATCACTCCGGTTGAACCGAATCTGCGCGCCTTCACCAAAACAGGCATAACTTTTTGCATAGAAGGAATTTTAATACAAGGTTTGTGCCGTTGGAAAGATAACTTCTGGGGCTTCAATTTGGAGACCTGGCTGGACACCATTGGACTTCCCAATCACTGACCGACCACCTTTCTTTCCGGCAGACCCATTTTTTGTCCTGAAAAGTAGCAGGCCAGCCAGAAAATGTGGCAGGCCGGCCACCTACCTGGTCGGATGACCACTTTGGCCCTTTTGAGCTGGCCAGCCATTCTTGGCCTTCTGAGTGTGTTCCAGCTGTGCAATTTGTTTTCCCCTAGACCCTGTACCCGAGGGTCAACCTTTTGGGGGGGAAATTTGAATTTGATTTTCCCCCCCCCCCCTTTCCTCCACTCCTTTCCCTATAAAACCAGTACCCTCAGCTGCATTTTAGGAGGGGAAAAATTCTT
This sequence comes from Camellia granthamiana, assembly GCA_036172215.1. Taxonomy (NCBI): domain Eukaryota; kingdom Viridiplantae; phylum Streptophyta; class Magnoliopsida; order Ericales; family Theaceae; genus Camellia; species Camellia granthamiana. Next base: position 86,112,456 of record CM069909.1, on the reverse strand, counting down.
GTTTTAGAGCCTTGCTTACATCTCTCCCTCTCCTTCTCTTCCAAGCCTCAAAACCCTAAAAGCCTTGCACCATTTACACACCAACCCATAGCTCCACACATCCACACTCCATTCCAGCCTTTTGAAGCTGATTTCCAGAGGCTAGGAGCTCCTCTTCTTGGTCCAAAGGCTGCTGGTTCATTGCTCTTCAAGGGTAAGCACACTTTTTCCCTAAACTAGTCCTTTCTTGCTTCATTTATAAGCCTTGCTTGCAAGCATTTTTGGGCTCTAACCCAAACTGTAAATAGTCATATTTTGAGCTCCTTTTCATATTTGATCAAGGGCCTTTCTCTGTTTGAGGCCTTCTTCTCACCCTTTGTGTTTAAACTCTCTTTTAGGCCTATTTTTGCATGATATTTTAGTCCTATTTGTGAGCTGTTTTGGACTTGGCCATAAACTGTGAAATGTATTGTTTTGAGCCCCTCTTCAACTTTGTTGAAGGGCTCTCCTCTGCTTGAGGTCTCCTACTGCCACTTGTCTCTTAATCTCTGTTTTAGGGCCATTTTTGCATGATAGTTTAGCCCTATTTGTGATCATTTTCGTGGCTTGATATAAACTGTAAAGTGCCTTTTATTGAGACCCTCTTCAACTTTGTTGAAGGGCTCTTTCCCATTTGGGGCTAGCTGCTGTCCCTTGTCTCTATTCTCTCTTTTAGGGCCATTTTTGCATGATAGATTAGCCCTATTTATATTCATTTTTGAGACTTGTTATAAATTGGAAAAAGGCTTGTTTTGACATCATCTTCATGATTTATTAAGGGCATTTTCTTATTTGAGGTCACATGCTTCTTTGAATGCTTGATTGTCCCTTGTTTTGAGCCTTACACCTAAGCTCCAATTGCATGCTTTGTTTGGTCTTATAGCCACTGGAATCCAGTGGATTTCCAGTGGCTTTGATGCTATTTTGAGCCTCTAAATCAGAGGGGGGTGACCCCCTCTCACCTTGACTTGTTTGATGGTCATTTTGGCCTTTCAAAGAGACCCCTCTTTGCATGCTCCTTAGACACTTTTCAGGGCCAATTTAATGAGTTTTGGGACTATCATATTTGATTTTCAGAGTTGTTTGTGCCATGCTAAGTGTCCTTGGTGCATGTGCTTAATAACCCCTTTGTATGCCCTCTAAAAGAACCCATCATTTGTGCATGTGTTGGTTGCATTTCAGAGGTTATTTGGGCATGTTTTGGCATGTTTTATTCACTGATTTTTACTGGTTTTGATGAGTTCTCACTTGCTTCATATACTTTCCATGTAATCCATGTTTGATAGCCAAAATTGCATGCTACTTTAGCCCATCTTGCTAGCACCTTTTGGCCTTGCTTTGAACTAAGAAAGTTCATGTTTTGGGACTCCCTTGATTCTGTCTTTAGGTCTCATGATCAAATAATGCTTGCTTTGTATAGCTATAGGTCATTGCGTATGCCTAGCTTTGAGTTTCGAGGTTCATCTCATGCATCGGGTGCCGTATTGCCATGTTTCGGGGCTGTTTAGCATCATATTTTAGTGCTGAAATTTGCATGTTCATATGCCATATTCCATGCCTTGCCATGCTTTGGTAGAGTGGCATTTGATACCTTAGGTTCGGCCCTCGATTTGCGTGCATGTGTGCATGCATTTCGAGTGTCTCATTTTCATCTAATGGCCTCTGATGTGAGTGTGGCTGAGGTCCACTCATGTTAGTGTAAGCCCATATTGCATTGTGTATGCCATCTTAGTCCTTTGCATTGCGTATGCTAGGTTGCATGTTAGAGCATTGTGCATGCTATATTACATCATGCATTGTGTATGCCATTTCATAGCATTGTGTATGGTAGGATGTATATTAGTCACATTCATGCATGTCATGCATATTGCATTGTGTTTGGGATAGGAGTTAGCTCGAGCACGGGAAACGAGGGACGTTTCGTACTCCGAGTGACGGAATGTGTCTCAATTCCCGGTCACCGACACTCCAGATTATCTATGATGGAGCCTCGGTCTTGTTGTGTTTTCATGTGCATTCATCCCATATTGAGTTGTGCAATTCGACTCCTCGGCCATCATGCATCGAGATGCGTGATTTGTGGCACGAGGATCGAGGCATGCATACATACGTGAAAATACATTGCTATGCCCCCTTTCCTGTTCTCTGTTACAGCAAATCAGAAGTTGGCAGCCTTCCGGAGCTTGGCACAAATCCCGAGAATAATTGCAAACAGAGACAAACCGGGGCATCGCAGTGGATTTTCGCGCAAGGCAACCTGAGCATCCATCATTCATCATCCAGAGCAGAGTCGAAGCAGTCCCTAGCTTGCATGCTAGTATATTACTTTCCTAGTTTAATTTGTTAATAAATTAGGATTTTGTACTCATTCGGACTGTATTATTTATTTGGGACTGTAATATTTATTCAGACCGTCCGAGCGAGGGGCAATGTTGTAATAAGTGTGCGTGTGTGCGATGTATGTCTTCCAACCCCACATCTTTCTCCCTTTTATTTCCCAGCTTATGATGGTTAGATTAGGGCATGTTTCAATTAGCATACAGTATGATAGCATGTTTGCATTCATTCATCTCTTTTGCATGCACCAGGCTCGGCGCATCATACTAACTGCATTGTATTTCAATTCCAAGTTGAATACTTGTTAGCTGTAGCATTCCATATGCCATGTTTAGAATAGCCGAGCCTATCGTAGTTGCATTATTGCATGTGTTGCATTAGGCATTTCTGTATAGTTAGGATCATGCATGATTTCTAATTAGCTTCTGTTTTGGCTTAGAGTACTCGGTAAGTTTTATGCTTTAGCATCTTTGCATGTGTGTGAGTGACTGCCATGATAGCATGCTTACCATGAGGCTATGTGCTTATGTGATATAACTGCCTGAATGCCTGTGGGTGAAGGTTTGGTTATTTGGATTAGAACAAAGCATTAACTGTGAGTTTTAAGCCCACTAGATAGTAGCAAAATCATGTTTTCTAAGCCCACCCGAGGGTGCAAAATCCGCATTTTAAGCCTACTTGCGAGTAGCAAACCATCTTTTCAAAAACATACATGAAATGTTTTGTTCCAATTCAGGCGACCCAGTCTATACTTGTATGATGCGCGCATCACATAGTAAATCTAGGCTAATAACCGGAATAAGAATGCATAATGTTTTCAAAACTAGATATCATGGTTAGTAGAGGCCGATCTTTGATCGGGCGAGCGGGGGTGCTCACAAAGTGACCTTCCCCAATCGTACCCAAGTTCCCGAGCCAAGACAACTTTGGTGATGACGGACACGTGGCCTTAGGCAAGGAGTCAGGGTTTCCTAAATTTCCCAAAATAAAATATTTAGGTGACGACTCTATATCTGGCAAAGCAGTCCATGTTTGGCACTTCTTTCTAAAAATTTGTTTTCTCAAAACGATTTGCCAGATTTTGGACTCTTTGGTTCAGATTGAGAACCGTGACATTGAGTCCTGAACTGTAGTGTGCCCAAAATGAACGGAACGGGGGACTCAACCCCCCCAGCGTGTTCAGGGACGTCTACACATCTGTACCAAAAAAAAAAAAATAATTAAACACAAATAGTCAATAAGTGAGAGAGTTACAAATTAATAATAGTAGCGCTTTAACAAAAATGAGAATAAAATCTCAACTAAATGACACATTATTAGCAAAAATAAAGAAATAAAGAAAAATACAGATTGTAACAAAAAAAAAATTAACAATAAAATAATAATATCCATTTACATAAACTCACTTTCTCACAATGCAAAAACTCATGCAAGTATACATTTCAAATCTAAAGCAAATATTTAAGATTTTTAGGCACTGAAAAGGGATTAGAAATGGCTTAATGTTGATTGTTTTTCCCTTCAATTTTCTGTTCATGGTTTCTTTCGCAGGAACTTGTTTTTATATTGAAAAGATTATACTTAGACAAAAGATATATATGGAATTCTATCATATTTAAAATTTCTATAGATAATCAATTGATAATTTTAAAAGATAAAATATTAAGTTCAACTTGAAGATAAACTTTAAAAAGATTAAGCTAAAATATATGGGAATTCTATAACAAACTAACAAAAGATAAATATAGATCGTTAAAAAAATTATCATCATTTTGGATATTTATATCCCAATCTTAATCTTTTTTATTTAAATATTTTTTTATCTTTTATTTAAATTTTCATTTTGCATTTCAAATCTAAATAGTTATATTTTTATTTTTGTATTTTTTTCATCTCTATTTTTTTTGGATTCAAGAATGTTGTTGAAAAATTCGAAGGCTCGCTAAAAAAGTCGAATTCTCTAGAAATTATAAGGCAATAGCAAAGAGATGATGGAGATAAGAGATTAGGTAAAGAAGAAGGTAAAGTAGTTAAAGAGAGAATAATGACAAGGCTCTCAAATGGATATTGTAGACACCCCATTTTTGACCGACCTTAAGACTCAGACATCACCGATTGAGCGCTCGGTGATATTGCATATTTTGCTCGTTCTGAGGTTGCGGAGTCCCGGCTGCAAGCCTTGCCTCCGGACTTCCGGACTCTTTTGTGCTTTGTCTCGGTTTGCGAACCAGGCCCTGTTTTCTTTGTTTTCTCTTCCCGAAGGGAAGGAGAGGTCTCGTAGACCATCTCTCAGTGGCCGTAGGCTACATTTCGTGGTCGTAGGCCAATTTTCCCGTTTGGAGCCCGGTTTCCGGTTTTTCGGAGCCGTTGGCTGTGTGCCTCGGTTCGGGACCGCCTAACCACCTCCGTTTGCTTCGGTTTTTGGTGTGCATCTTATTTACTCCCTTTTGAGGGACACTGTGGTCCGAGAGACCAACTTCGTGGTCGGACACCACTTCCGGTGCCTAACAACCCACTTTTGGGGCCCTAAACTGCGTGTTTTGGCTCCCGAACCTTCATTCTGCATTTTTGGGCTCCGACCCGAACTTGAGGTAGTCATATTTTGAGGTCCTTTTCATGTTTGATTAAGAACCTTTTGCTGTTTGAGATCTCCTACTGCCACTTGCTTCTTCGCCCCTTTGTATGCCATTTTCTTGCATGATAGTTTAGGCCTACTTGTATTTATTTTGGTGGCTTATCATAAACTAAAAAGTATCTTATTTTGAGCCCCTCTTCAACTTTGTTGAAGGGCTCTATTCGGTTTGAGATCTCCTACTATCACTTTCCCCTTTATCTCCCTTTAGGCCAATTTTGGGGGGAAATTTGAATTTCATTTCCCCCCCATTTTTCCCCCCCTCTTTTTCCACCCTTTTTTTCTATATAACCAGCCTCCCAGATGTGTTTTGAAGGGTTAGAAACTTTGGTTTAAGTCTCCTATATACAATCTCTCTCTCTATATTCTAACCATTAAAACCCTTTGATTCCTACACCATTTCTACACCACCACCTAGCACCACCTCTCCATTCTCCATTCTCCATTCCAGCACATTGGGACTGTTTTGAAGAGGTTAAAGGCTCAGAATTTGGTCCAAAAAGCAGCTGAAAGATTGGTCTACAAGGGTAAGCACATTTCTTCTCTTTTCTAGCCTTTTCTTGGTTCATTTCTAAGCCTTGCTTGCTTGCCTTTTTGGGTTCCGACCCTAACTGAAAATAGCATTTTTTTGAGCTCTTTATTGCACTTGCTTCATTACCCCTCTTGCATCCCCCTTTCTTGCATAGCATTTTTGGCCTATATGTAAACTGTTTTGAGGCATGTTGTAAACTGTAATGTAGCTTATTTTAAGCCCTTCTTCAACATTGTTGAAGGGCTCATCATTGTTTGAGGCTTCCATTTGTCACTTGTCTCTTTACCCCTCTCTTGGCCTCATTTTTGCATGATTTATTAGCCCCCTGTGCTTCTATTTTTGGACTTTGATCCGAACTGAAAATGGCCTTATTTTGACCCCCTCTTCATGTTTCATTAAGGGTCTTTGGCTTTTTGAGGCACCCTTTGTATACTTTGTGTTTAAACCTCTTTTTGGCCTTATTTTGCATAGCATTTTAGGCCTACTTGTACACTGTTTTGGGTCTGGTCCTTAACTGTAAAATGCCATATTTTGGGCCCCTCTTCAACATTGTTGAAGGGCCCTTTTCCATTTAGGGCCTTAACCTGCTACTTGCTTCATTACCTCTCTCCCGGGGCCATTTTTGTATGCTAGCTTAGCCCCATTTGTGTTCCCTGTTTGGCCTCGCTTAAAACTGTAAACATGCTTTTTTTGGGGCTGCCTTGCTTTTGTCTTTACACTTCATGTTCAAATAATGCATGCATTGCATAGCCATAGGTCATTCCATGAGCCAAATTTCATGTTTCGGGACTCGTTTCATGCATCGGGTGTCATTTTGCCATGTTTCGGGCTGTTTTGCATCATATTTTGCTACTGAAATTTGCATGTTTGCATATCATATTCCATGCCTTGCCATGTCTTGTTAGAGTGGCATCTTGGTGCCTTAGGGTCGGTCCTCGGTTTGCGTGCACGCGTGCACGCATCTCGAGTGTCTCATTTTCATCTCATGGCCTCCTATGTGAGTGTGGCTGAGGTCCACTTGTGTTGGTGTAAGTCCATTGTGCATTGTGTATGCCATTTCGTTTCATAGCATTGTGTATGCTAGGTTGTATGTTAGTGCATTGTGTATGCCATGCTACCTCGTGCATCGTGTATGCCATTTCATAACATTGTGCATGTTAGGGTGTATCTTAGTTGCATTCATGCATGTCATGCATATTGCATTGTGTTCGGGATAGGAGTTAGCCCGAGCACGGGAAACGAGGTACGTCTCGTACTCCGAGTGACGGAACGTGTCTCAATTCCCCAGTCACCGACACTCCGGATAATCCATGATGGAGTTAGGTTTAGTTGAGTTTTCATGTGCATTCATTCTATATTGAGTTGTGCAATTCGACTCCTCGGCCATCATGCATCGAGATGCGTGATTGGTGGCACGAGGATCGAAGCATGCATACATTTGTGCAAATATATTGCCATGCCCCTTTCCTGCTCTCTGTTGCAGCAAATCAAGAATCAGCAGTCTTCCGAGGCTTGGCGCGCTTTCCAAAAAACCATTGCAAAACAGAGGCTAATTGGGGCATCACAGTGAATTTCCGCGCAAAGGCAACCCGGATATGCATCATTCATCATCTGAAGAAGAGTCAAGGCAGTCTCTGGCTTGCATGCCAGTTTATTTGTTTTCTTAGTTAATTTGGTAATTAATTAGGAATTTGTACATATTTTGGACTGTATTATTTATTTGGACTGTACTGTTTGGGATTGTATATTATTTATTCGGACTCTCTGCGCGAGGGCATAATTGTAATAAGTGTGCGTGTGTGTGATGTATGTCTTCCAACCCCACGTCTTTCTTCCCTTTTATTTACCTGCTTATGATGGTTAGATTAGGGCATGTTTCAATTAGCATACAGTATGATAGCATGTTTGCATTCATTCATCTGTCTTGCATGCACCTGGCTCGGCACATCATACTAACTGCATTTGTATTTCAATTCCAAATTGAATACTTGTTAGTTGTAGCATTTCATATGCCATGTTTAGAATAGCCGAGCTCGCTATAGTTGCATTTTGCATGTGTTGCATTAGGCATTTCTGTATAGTTAGGATCATGCATGATTTCTAATCGGTTTATGTTTTGGCTTGGAGTACTCGGTGAGTTTTTATGCTTTAGCATCCTTGCATGCGTGTGAGTGACTGCCATGAATAGCATGCTTACCATGAGGCTATGTGCTTATGTGATATAACTGCCTGAATGCCTGTGGGTGGAGGTTGAGTTATTTGGATTGGAACAAAACCATTGACTGTGAGTTTTAAGCCCACTAGATAGTAGCAAAACCATGTTTTCTAAGCCCACCTGAGGGTGGCAAAATCTGCATTTTAAGCCTACTTGCAAATAGCAAACCATCTTTCAAAAACAAATATGAAATGTTTTGTTCCAATTCAGGCGACCTAGTCTATACTTGTATGCTGTGCGCATCACGTAGTAATCCTAGGCTAATAACCGGAATAAGAACGCATAATGTTTTCAAAACTGGATATCATGGTTAGTAGAGGCCGATCTTTGATCGGGCGAGCGGGGGTGCTCACGAAGTGACCTTCCCCAATCGTACCCAAGTTCCCGAGCCGAGGCAACTTTGGTGATAACGGACACGTGGCCTTAGGCACGAGTCAGGGTTTCCTAAATTTCCCAAAAATAAAATATTTAGGTGGCGACTCTGTATCTGGCAAAGCAGTCCATGTTTGGCACTTCTTTCAAAAATTTGTTTTCTCAAAACGATTTGCCGGATTTGGACTCTTTGGTTCAAGATTAAGAACCGTAACACGAATCGAGTCCGAGCTGTAGTGAGATCCCCCCGCGGGCTTGTTACAGATATCACACTTTCACTCTCAAGGTAGATAATGGAGAGGGAAAATTAGTTCTTTCCCAAGAATTGTCTCTCCAAAATCCATCCCTTGTAAAGCTATAGGTGGATGCTATTTATAGACACCTCATTATGTAGGATGGAGCCCATGTGCAAGGCACATAGGGAATATTCTCTCTAACTACCTTGGCCGAGAAGGTGACCTTTCTGAGGATGAAGAAACCCTTGAAGAGGAGATCAACCTCTCGGTGAACCCTTCTTCTTAGCCACACCTAACCAATGATTCCTAATCATCCCAAAGGGGTCAAGGGTAGTCCTAGAGGACGCCCTGCCGCAGAAGGGTCAAGGGTATTTCAAGAGAACGCCCTGCCGCAAATATTGCCGAGTCTCAAGAACCCCCTAAATCGTGCCACCTCGACCCGGGTATAGGTTAGTTTAATCGAAGAGTGAATTTATCTCCACTCACCATCCTCGAGATTAGGTCCTTTGTTCGGACTCCATTATGCCCATGGTTCAGGTACGTAGATCCCAAAAAGCTCCGAGCGCGCAAGTATTCTGGGACTCATTAATGGAACGGCTTCTAGATTGCATCTGAATCCGTTTGAAGCCAAGCGTTTCGAATCACTAGGTTCGTAGATCCGAACCCTTTCGAATCCGAGCTCAAATAGGTCTTTAGATTCGTGGTTTTGAACCCTTTCAAGACTATACCAATACCTCGGAGAATGGATCTCCTCCGAGGGTTTCATCTATTCTAAAAACAATGGTTAACCTCTTCGGACGCCTATATGATCTGAGCCTCCTCGAATGGGCTTGCTGGACTTTCTTTAGAGATATATACTTGAAATGTATCCTCACTGGCCCAATTTGTTGACTTTCTTTTGGGCCCGTTCAATAAAATTCACTTGGCCCCTTTGGCAATAATTTCTCCAAGCTCACCAATTTTTGGGCATTCCGATTGAGCTTTGATTAGGCTCAATTAAATTATTGGGTTTAAGCTAACTCCTCTTACATTTGTTATTCATACATAAATAGTTATCTTTTTATTTTAAAAATTATCTAACAGAGAGAGAATTCATAAGAAGTTAGCATTAAGAATTTTAAAAAAATTTCATACTCCGCTACAATTACTTATATATATATATATATTAGCATATGACTCGTGCTATACGCAAGATAAATAATATATTATTATTTTAATAAATAATATGTGCAATTTACTAAAATAAACTAAAAAGTACAAATAATTTTATGAAATGTGTTCATGCTATTTAAAAATTAAAAATATTATTTAAAAGAGCTCAATTAAATGAAATTTTAAAATTAATAGAATTTAAGAACTATATAAATAACAAAATAATTGTGTAAGACATTTCTTTTTAAATTATTTGTAAGGATTTCTATTATGAAAATTTTAAGTTACAAATATTTAGGATTTAATGGCATAAACAATAGATTTTCTAAAAAAAAATTTGTAGTTTGAGACCTTAAAACTCTAAAAACAGTCTTTGTTATAAATTAAAAAAAAAAAATCATTTACAATACTATATATTAAAAGGATTGGATAATCTCATTTTATTTATTTATTTTTTTAAAAGTTATAGCATATTGCATTTTTTTTTTTTAATAGTTAAATAAGTCATATTGTTTAGTAATTTTGTTAGTTTTCTTAACTTTTTTTTTTTTTAATAACTCTCATTTAGGAAAACTTTTTTTTTTCTTTTACTATTTTTAATGATTTTTTTAAAAAAAGAAAGAAACTGAATGAAATTTTTATTTTTAATTTTAATTTTGTGTAACTTAGAGTAAATTTTTTTTTTTTATTTTATAAAAGATAGACTTTGAAAAAATTTCAACATGATGAATTAGGGAGTAAAAAGAATAAGATTTTCTTTTTGGGTAGGACTAAACTGTGATAATTTTTAAAATTTTCACTTTTTAGCTTGTTTTACCAAATAAGTTTTTTTTTTTTTTAATTTACTTTTTGATATTTAAAAAATGACAAAACGGCTTTTTTTTAAAAACTAAAAAAATTACTTTAAAAATCTTAGGCACAGGAGGCCTTAATTACATACTTGGTGGGCTAATTTTTAATGTTCAAAAAAAGTTCTCATAGTTTTATTCAATATATATATATTATATATGATTCAAATTGTAATGTCAAGAACCAACTCTAGATCAAATTCTAAGTATTAATATATAGATATCAATTTCTGCAAAACTCATTATTAGAGCAATTCCAAAATTTAACCCTAAACTAAGTTCCAAATTAATTTTACATACTTGTAATATTCTTTTGTATGAATATAGTTTTTCATTAAAAGTATATGAATAACATTTCTTTCTTTGAATGCACTTTTAATGAACAAACAAAATAAAAATGAAATGTGAAAATGTGACAATAATACCACTGTAAAAATATTAAATTACTCTACACCTATAAACAAATCATACACTCTGACAAAGTTTTATTGAGCAAATCATATACTCTAATAGCGTTTGATTGAGCATCACTGTAAATACATTAAATTTAATTACTCTAAATTAACAAATAGATCACATATTCTAATGGAATTTTATTGAGCATACTGTAAATATATTAATTGCAATAAATGAAAACATGTAATAGAGTTATAGATTAATTGTATACCTGATGTAAGTTTTAAGTTTAGGTGAAGAAGAAAGTTTTGGTTGAGAAATACACCAAAGTTTGAAAATTTTACAATTTTTATTTTTTCTCGAGTTGATATATCTGTGGAAAGTTCGAGTGGAGAGACATAAATTAAGATGATACATTATATATATGTGCGTGTGTGTGTATAAAGAAGCTAATACTTATCTGATATATTAAAATGATAATTATCTGATTTTGTTTTATCTTAGAATAACTTTTATCATTTAAAATTTGAATACTCAATCCTTTAAGGATAATATTTGTTTGTTCGTTTTTATTTTAACAGTCAATCAATTATTTGGTTTTTAAAGGATATTATTAAAAAACAATATTATCTTATATATGTTAATACTTATTTGATTGGAATACTAAAATATATTGGATAAAAAATATTCTTATTTATCTTTCCATAGTTTTATTTGTTTATTTATTTATGTAATAAATAATTAGAAATTAGAAAAAGGACAAATGAGGCTAGAGAGCTTGCCATGTAGGAAAGATAAAGCTAACTTTGGATTTTTTTGAAGACTTAGGTCAAGTTTGGCATCTTCCAAAGAATCTAAAAAGTCAAAAAGTCACTATCCTATTTAAGTCACATCATCTTATTTAAGTCACATCACCTCTCTAACACATCACTTCAAACCCAACCCAAATCCAACCCATATTTCATAAAAAGTCAAAAAGTGCACTTATTTACTACATTTGTTTATATGTATAACTAGTGGTAAATCCGTGCTATTCACAGGATTGATTTAATAATGTATAAATTTTTTAATAAGGCATTAAGTTCTAATTTAAATCATAAAATTATAATCATAATGCATATAAATCATCTTTTCAAATTTCATAAGTAAAGACAATAATACTTCAAAACAAATATTTACGATTATGAGAAAAAAAATTAAAATTTTAATTAACAAGTATCCCTTTTAAATTATTTTTCGGGCTCCATCACTCAGCATGCCTCTTTTTCCCCTCCTCCCCTACCACGTAATCTCTCTCTCTCTCTCTCACCATTAACCTCCTCTTCCCATTCACAAATCGCCTTCCCTTCCTTCACCAAACTGACCACCACCACTTAATCTCACTCCGTCACATACGTCGACCCCTGGCTTTTTCCCAGCACTCTTCACTCTTTGGTTAGGATATGAGCCCTGGAAAGAACAAGGGTATTTTGGTACAAAAAAATAATTAATTATATCATGTGGTGGCCACATAAGAAGTCTCCGTCTAACTATGTATCAGACTGCTAACAGAAGGGCTTAAATGCCATAATATTATACTTCAAGGGATCAACTTGTCAAGTTTTAAAGAGAAAAGAGAATCTCTATATATTGAATAATGTTATCTATCTATCTATCTATCTATCTATCTTCTATACTGTACTATATATATATAACCAATGTAGTTGTTAGTAAAGCTGCAAACGAACCGAATTGTTCATGAACAAGCTCGGCTCGGCTCGTTAAGGGCTCGGCTCGGCTCGTTTAGTAAACGAGCCGAGCTCGAGCTTGAATATTAGGCTCGTTTAGTAAACAAATTGAGCTCGAGCTCGCATAAACTCGGCTCGTAAAGCTTGACTCTCTTATCTTTATTTAAATTATATAATAAATACATTATTTATATATTAAAAATATATAAATATATATATAAATAATAATATAAATAAATTTTTTATTCAAATATTTATATTTAAATAATATAAATAATATTTAAAAAAATTTATCGAGTCAAACCGAGTCGAGCTCGAGCTTCATTAAAATTAACGAGCCGAGCCGAGCCGAGCCGAGCCGAGCCGAGCTCGAGCCTAGTTCCTTATCGAGCCAAGCTCAAGCTCAATAAACGAGCTTGATAAGTAAATGAGCCGAGCTCGAGCTCAGCAAAGCTTGGTTCGGCTCGGTTCGTTTGCAGCCCTAGTTGTTAGGTCAAAAGACTTCAAAACTTGAATCCTAAATTCTCATAATTTAAAAAAAATAAAATATACGTGACACCTCTCTTTATCCCTCTTCTCACTATTCAAGTCTTCTCACTCCCTCTTCCAATTGTTATCTAAAAAAATATTTTAAAAAATCAAACAATATAAATTTATTTTTATTTTTTTTCAAATATCCTTGGGTAAGACATAAATTGATGAAGAAATTTGAATTAGACTCAAACTCATCTTTTATCTTTAAATATTTTGAAAATCTTTTATTTTTAAATATTTTGAAATTTTTTTATATCCATGCCATAAGTAATTAAAAAGTGAAATAAAAAATATAAAAAAGATAAGAAAAC